>BGPR01040755.1:0-13854 GCA_013235015.1 Araneus ventricosus | reverse complement strand
TTTTTACCATAGATACCATTTCATCGAGTGTTAAATGTATTTTTTTATTTTTATCTGTTTTTGATGAATTGTAAAATAATTCATCTTTGCATCAAACCGCTAAAACTCTTCCTCGCTGCAGCGTTAAAGATATCTTCCCGGACGTGTTTATGATCTAAGTTTTAGTCCTTTTCAAGCGATAATTTGTTTCATTCCAAGTCATTTTATCTCGAGGGATCGCAAAACATTTTTTAAAAAATAAATGAATAAACAAAGCATTTTACCAAAGCGTTTGTAAACTTCAGGAAGAGATCGATTTCTCAGAGCAAACGTCGGATGGGTAATTTCATAGTGTCGTGTTACCGTGTTGGAATTATGAGAAATGAGTTTTATTAGGAAATAAATGCAGCATATCTTATTTTATTGATTAAACACTCAATTAGGCACTTACTGTTTTCAGTATTAAGACATTTTTAAGGCAAAATAAACTAAGTTCCAATCTGGAGAAGACATAAGTAAGAACCGCGTTAATTTTTATGCAAAGAAAGACAATGGTTCTAAGTAAAATATGTACTATAAATAAGTACTGTTTTAAGCATTCCCTTTCAAAAATGGTCAACAGAATAAATTTTCCACGCAGACAGTCTACACTGAGATTTACTCCCTCATGAAATTTTGCATGGAAAGATCATAAATCAAAGAATAATTGGGATGGATGCTATGGTTTCCAAAAGTAATGCTAGCTTTGTTTGTCAAAATTTTATATAAAAATAAAGTTTATAGAACATAAATCAGGGACATCAAAAGCTTCAAATTAAGTAAATATTCCATCCCCCAAATTCTCGAGGGAGACGAAAGGCAAGTTTCTTTTTATGCTTATAATCCAACAGCCACACGAATGAAAAAAAATCTTATCCTGACTCATACAGTGTATCAGGAAATGTGCATATATAACTTCGATAAAATGATATTTCAAGATAGTGTAGATTTTACATAACTAATTATCTGAATAAATGAAAAACAGTGAGTATTTGCTTTGCACATTATTTCTGAGTCTTGGAAATACAAATTTTATTTACCATAAAAATTAGATACTAATTTTTTTCTAATTTGAGATACGCCTAATTTAATAGCTTTGGGTTTGAAAAGTTTTTACTTTATACCTTCAAACTCAAGCAATTTTTGCTTTTTCTGTCTGAAATCAAGGGATCTATGAAGCCGGTATTTGTATGCAACGCTAGCATATGATTCTAAATACTTTTTGGGACGAAGCGCATTGATATTTATATGCAAAGCTATGAGAATGTATATATATAAAACTCAACATATGTATAAATGTTTGTTCCAACATTACTTCCGAACAGCTGTACCAATTTTGATGACACTTGGTACACAGGCTCCTCTTTAGCCTACTTGAAGTACTTAAAACCACAGCATACCGCCGAAATCGGAGTCAGGACGGCTCCCTGTCGGTTGCTTGGGCATGCGTGAAACTTTATTGAAAAAGCCAGAGCAAAAAAAATTACATTTTATATATAAGGATACAAAAAGAGGACATTTACAACAAAAGAATATAATATTTAGTAATTTAACTGTTAGTTCTTTCAAGTCTTTGTGTTGTTGAATTTGAAACAGTGGTGCCCTCTGTATGGGAGAAGAGAGAAGATGAATACCTAGGGCTAATTGAGTCTGTGGCTAGTTGTTGTCACCATCTTTTGGAAAAAAGAGTGTTTCGTTTTCCGCGATGAAGTGGATGAGTTTTCTGATTTTCGCCCTAGAATTGCTGTTGTTCGTAACTCTTTTTCACCAAAGTGATTCTAGATCAGCAGACGGTTTTGTTAGGCGGTATGAAGTTGTAAACAGGCAGCTTGTAGAATAATGTAAGGGGTTTCCCAGGTTTCCACAGCCACAGGAATCGCTGCTTCTGATGTGGAATCGTTTAAGACATGTCGGAAATGGGTCGTGGCCCGTGACGAACCATGGAGTAGGGGTTGTCTTGACTTTAGGCAAAACGTTGTGAACATTCCTGCCTGTTTCTTCAGAGGTTAATGAGCCCTAACCCACTCCCTCAGGGTAGGGTAGGGAAAAGTCTCCAAATCCATGCAACAAATAGGCCGATTGACTTGCTTAGCGGTTTTGATGAAATTTGATATGTATACTTCTAATTAGCCAAATAAAAATACTATAGTGGAAAATTATTAAACTTTTCCCCAATCCGTGAGGATAGTGTAGGGAAAAGTTTTTATATGCCCTAAATACGCCGAATGGCATGAAATTTCAATGGCTGGGACAATTTTGATGACAGTAGTTACATATATTCCTCCTAGGCTGACTGAAAGTATTGTAGGGGCAAATAATCCTAATCCAATTCCTAGAGTAGGGTGGAGCAAAGTCGTCAAAATACATGTAAACCTTGGGCCGATTAATATGCTGTTGAATGTGGCTAGGGCGATGTTGATGAATTTTGGTACATATACTCCTAATTAACAAATTAAAAATACTGTAGAGGTAAATAAACGCCAATCTAATCTCTGAGAATAGGGTGGGATAAAGCCATTTAAATACACGCGAAAAATATACATTAAATTTGATACGGCTGGAGCAATTTGATGAAACTTGATATATATGTTCCTTATAGGCCAGCTAAAAGCACTTTAGGCGTAAATAAACACTAACCTATTATCTCAGGTAGGGTGGAGCAAAGGCATAGGGCGATTAACACAAAACTCGATGCTACTGAGTCGATTTTAATCAAACCTGGTACGCCTGTTCCTCCTTAACCGACATGAAGCAATGTTGTGGTAAATAAACCCTAACCCAGTCCTTCAGGTTAGGTTGGGGCAATGTCTCCGAAATACACGTAAAAAATGAACTGATTGAGATGAAATTTAAATCACAGGTTTCAGCATATCGAACTAAAAATATGAACAGTTCAAAGTTTTTAAATCAACTCTTTAGGATGACATGTACCGATAAGATATTTAAAAAAGTTCTTTAGAAAGGCTGGAGAAGTTTTAGTGAAAGTTGTTTCATTAGTTGATTTAGACTTTCTTTGTTAAAATTTTAGTTGAAAAATGAATCCGAGATCAAAAAAGGAAGAGAAAAAAATGTTGAGTTGAGAAACGGGCCCTATCCTCTTCTGGGTTGGGTGGAGGTGAGTCATTGAAAGAGACTTAACAAATGGACCAATTAACATGAAATTTTGGTTGAAAAATGACTCCGAGATTGTTCAAAAAAAGGAAGAGAAAAAAATATTGAGTTGAGAAACGGTCCCTATCCTCTTCTGGGTTGGGTGGAGGTGAGTCATTGAAAGATACTTAACAAATGGACCACTTAGCATGAAAGTTTTATGCGCAAGCTCCTAAATATTGGCCATCAATACAAGAAATGTATTTAATACTGTATACTATGGTATATGAACAATGAAAAATCTTTTTGTGCTATTAATTTATGAATTATTTCATAAAAAATTGAGAAATATTCCGGCAATAAAGTAAGATTAATGATCATTATGTTATTCATAAAATAGTATTCAGTTTTCCGATTTCCAAAAGATTTTAACGTGAAACAGGCTGGGTAATGCCGGGTACTCTGCTAGTATCTATATATTAATACGTGAAGAGAAAACTTTGTACCCCTTTTTAAGCACAATGCACGCACGGAGGAGTGTGAGATTTGACATAGTTAAGGTTCATTTGGAGAAGGAGTGCAGAAAGATAAAATTTACGTAATGCCGATAGAACTTATAGGTGATTTTCACCATTTTGTGACTTTTGCCGGTTTTTCGGAGTTTGCTGATCGTTGGACACGGATGGCTATCGTATTGCATTACGTCGATGATGTCGCATGCTGCACTCGCTGGTTCCTGATTGTTCCTGGGTCTGGCCTCCCTTGAGGAGCTTATGCGGAGTGGATGATTTGTAATTGATTTAATCCCCCCCACAGTGAAATCCACTCCAAGAGAGAGTTTATTTAGATTATTTATAAAAAATCTCTTCGGCGTGAAATACAAAATGTGGATGATTTAAATCTTTCAATGTCAAACACATATTAGTCTATGGTCAAATAGGCGCACAGAGTAGAGATTGTCTATGCAGGAAGATAAAATTTATATATAATATGTGTTACAAATACATTAAATTAAATAAAATAAAACATTAATTGTTTACTTTCGTACACTGTAAAAAATTAGCGGAGTAAATGAGGAGTGGATGATTTGTAATTGATTTAATCCTCCCACAGTGAAATCCACTCCAAGAGGGAGTTTATTTAGATTATCTATTTAAAAAAACTCTTCTGAGTGAAATGCGAAATGTAGATGTTTTAAATCTGTCAATGTCAAACACAAATTAGTCTGTGGTCAAACAGTCGCACAGAGTAGAGATTGTCTTTAAGGAATTTATATTTAGTATGTATTACTAATATATTAAATTAAATAAAATAAAACATTCATTATTTACCTTCATACTGAATGTCAAACACATGAAAGTCTGTGATCAACAGTCGGACAACATTTATTTCTTTAACCGCCCGGTTTTTTTTGTTTCAATAAAAAAATAACGTCAATAACATTAAAACTTAATGAAAAATTTAATGAATTATAGTCGAATTTCGAACCGCTGGGCG
Source organism: Araneus ventricosus (assembly GCA_013235015.1). Taxonomy (NCBI): domain Eukaryota; kingdom Metazoa; phylum Arthropoda; class Arachnida; order Araneae; family Araneidae; genus Araneus; species Araneus ventricosus. The sequence continues at coordinate 9,249 of BGPR01040755.1, read as the reverse complement.
ACCTCTAGTAGAGATAAAAACATAAATTTATGCAATAGCTGAGACTCAATTTCTGAGGCACGAGACTTAATTAGGGATGGGGGATTTTGCAAAGAAACCGGTTTTCTCGGTTTAACCTTGCGGTTAACCGCTCAAAACAACCGGTTTTTGAAAAAACCGGTTTTCTGTTGTTTTTTTAAATAACGTTTATGGACAGAATTTTTTATTAATAATAATATACAATAAGTAAGTATTAATACAATAATTAGTTAATGTAATAAGTAATGATTATAAATGAGTAATTAATACAATATGTAATAATAATAAATGAGTAATCAATACAATAAGTAAGTATTGTAGACAAAATTTTAAAAATTGTATTAAGTATTGTAGACAAATAAAAATAGAAATTAGACAGTACAGACGTAAATAATCGTATTTTGTTTTTTTTGCGTCTATATGCGTATAGTAATAAAAAAAAACTATTTCTAAATTTTTATACAGTCTCTCGCTCCTATTAATCATATTTATTAAAATATTTTTGGCACACTGAAATTTTAAACAAAACGTTCCACTCTTCTGCGACCGAAACTAATCGAGTTATGAAAGCCTGACTATGATTATTTTAGACCATCTCACCTCGACCACCTCGTGGAAGCGGTGGCCGTTTATTGGCCTAAGATGATGAAATTCAAAACTTCATAACTCGAACCTAAAACCGAACCTATCTTTTGATAGCTGATTTTGACGGGTCTTTTTCTGGGTTTTTTTATTTAAAAAAAAATCGATTTAAACCGGGGCAAAAAAATTACCCACAACAAACGGTTAACCGAAACAAAAAAAAACGGTTTTCGGTTTAAACCGGTAGGTTTTCCCATCCCTAGAGTCCCTAGCCTATCTTACCATCTCATTCAACTTTAGAAATCCAGTGACAAATTGGTTATTCTAAAATAACTTAGAACATTACAGCTGATTAATACTGCATAAAGAAAAATATTTCGTTCATCTTAAAACATCTGCGCAAAGCGAATACTTTTGATTTCTCTATATCATTCAGGAACGTTTTCCAATCCTGCAGAAAAGATTCTTTTTACCTTCCGTTAGGCAAAGAAGTAGAAAATTTCAAGAACATCATTGGAAGTTGAAAATTATATATGCATGGACTACCGTAGAATCAGCATGTCACTACTTATCATAAAGTAGAATTGCACCAAAGATGAAAACATGCAGATTCATGTAGAAACATATAGTACACACATGTAGAAACATGTAGTACATACATGGAGAAACGTGTAGTATAATCTAGAAACATGTAGTATAATGTAGAAACATGTAGTATAACGCAGAAGCAAGTAGTACACACATGTAGAAACATATATTATAATGTAGAAACATGTAGTACACACATGTAGAAACATGTAGTATAATGTAGAAACATGTAATATAATATAGAAACATGTAGTATAATGTAGAAACACGTAGTATAATGTAGAAACATGTAATTTAATGCAGAAACATGTAGTATAATGTAGAAAAATGTAGTACACACATGTAGAAACATGTAGTATAATGTAGATTCTCCAGATCTTTAAATTTTTTCTTGAATAACTCTTCTGTACATTCAAAACAGATTACGTTATTACGTTACGATTCTACGTTAGATTAGCATATCAAACGAATCAAAATCAAAATTTATTCGTATAATAGAGTCTTATCCACTCTCAAGTTCCATTGGATGATATTAACATATTTTTGAAAGGAATTTTCTTATCTTCTACATTTCTGAATTTCAGTCGCTTTTTTAAATAAGGAGTCTGGAAATTATGTCAGAAAATGTTCCGAATAAAGCTGCAAGGATTATGTTCACTGCTTGATACTTATGTTCACTAATTATACAGAAAGATAGAACACGTTGTAACACAATGTCTCGGAGATTATTTGGAGATTAAACAAAATCAGGAAATCTATTATACTTCCAGTTAATAGGGAGGATATTTAAATATTTTTATGAAGCTTTCCATCTGTCATTTAAATTATTCTCTACGAACTGCAAAGACAGTTTGACAATCTCAGTTCTACTCTATGGTTATAAGAATTATAGTATTAGTTTGGACAATCTTTTAAAATGACTATGGAGAGTGCGTACTTAATTGTATTGCAGCCATTTAGAAATCAGAAAAATGTTAAATACTTTGATCTTCACAATTCAGGTTGATGACAAAATCATTTTGACACAATAAAACAACTACAAATAGCTACTACGAAAATGCATTAATTTTCCAACAGGCGAGAGAGATACACTAGAGAAGAATATCGTTTTGTATCCTTTTACCAAAAGGTGCTATGAAAGCATGACATTGGTTATTTTCACAGCTCCTTTCGACGAACTGTTAGTCATCGTTTGAAATTCGAGGCGTTATTAGGACTCTGTGAATCTGCTATTTGCATTCGAGAGATACGTGCGACCATTGCAATGAAATGACTATGAAACTGACTTCTTGCATTTTTATATCTAAATTTCAATTGTTTTTTACTTCCATATTGTCTTTACAGTTTTATATTAAAAATGTAAATATCTCAGTTTAAATAATAGCAATTTCAGTTATTTTATGTTCACATCATTCAGCTAATGCTTTGGTCATTTTATATTGTTTTGGGGTTTTATGTATACATTGTTTCCATTACTTTTTAAATACAAATTGTTTAAAATAATTGTACTTATTAACAGAGTTTAAAAACTATTAGCTAGAAAAGTAGAATAAATTTAAAATAAATTTATCATTAACTTTAAAGAGAAACAACAAAATTTAAACCATAAAATTTACACAATAAAAATTATACAATGTTTAAGTAGCGCGCAATTGCAGCTGCATACAAAAAACAATGTATCAAAATCATTCAAAGAAAGCACAAAACTAAGAAAAATACTCTGAGAGAATAGTATTAAACACACAAGGAATCCATTCTAGTCCACTTTGTCAAGGGCTAAGGACTATATTCGAAATGGATTCAAAATATTTGGGAAATGTTTCCGTAAGAAGCTTGCATTACGCCAAATATAGCTTCTCTTAGCCCGAAATTTCCCAACAAAATGACAAAGGAGATCAGTACCATTTGAAAAGCATTATTTTAAAAGAAAGAGGAAAACCAAACATAAACATAACAGCAAATAAGATTGACTTACTTATTTATTAACACTTAGCCACCAACAACTTACCCAACCCATCCTAATTTTAACAATTACCCTCTTAAAAATTGATATTTTACAATAGCGTATCTATGAAATACCAGCGACCTTTCATGTTGGTATGAAGGTTAGTTACAATCACAAAGCTGTAACTGATCGTGAAATCATGTGTATTCTAGTGGCAAAATCGCGGGTTCGAGACTGCGGGTGCGTCCACTGATTATCCACCGTGTGTTTTCAAATATAAGATCTATTTTCTATTTAAATGTCAGTGATATAACCACACAAGGAAAATAACTCTTAAATTGTAATAAAATTTCATAATGTTTTTTTTAAAAGAGAATAATAAAACTAGTGTCATATAAATTACAAATATTGAACTGGGAACTTATTTTAGGAACATTTTAAGTGAACAATCTTTAGCTTTATCAATATTTGTGCAATAATTTCATATTATTTTCCTTACTCGAATATTGATTAATTCCGATTAAATTAAAGAGAATTTGAATTAAAAATAACTTTTTATTTTGGCGAAAAAACGGAATTATTTAATCTGTAAAATAATGTATTTTTGAATCAAAGTGTTTCAATTCAAGATTTTGGAATAAATTAAGCTTTCAGGACAATCGATTATATATTAACTCTTCCAAAAATTATAAACAATAATTTTTCATAAAGATTTATTTTATTTCGTAGATTCTCTTCATATAAAAAGGGGAAAATTTGCTTTCAAAAGCTTAAAATAAATAGCACTTTTATTTCTTTGAGTGTGGTATGTAATGCATAAGACAACAATCAAAAATCCATTAAATTAAAGCTATCTTTGTCCAGAAATTCTCAGTATACCATATTCTCAGAAAAGTCATAATATTCAGACTTTTGAGTAAAATTTAAATATGATATTTTTGAGCTTCTATTTGCAACATTTTGAACGAATACGTATAAAAGGATATTTAAATTCTGTCTGGAAATATCATTATTTTTAACTAGATTAAAAGTTGAAACCTTTTGAATTTAAGGTTATTTATAAATCTAAAGAAACAGAAAATTTTTGATTACTAGTTTCCTATTAAGGGGAGTTGGAACCCTAATCCCGTTAACCCTAACGCTATTACTTCTATGTACCTTTTCTGAAAATCTGTTATAGATTCATGTTTGAAATGTTTATGCAAGTAAAGTTCATCTTTCTCATTATACTGAAATGGTTCTTAAAAAATTCAAAAATTTATTTTTTGCATATTTTTTTGAGACAGAACAAAAAATGTTAAATTGTCCACTTCGATGTACCTTCTCTCAAAGTCTGTTACAGATACATGTTTGAAACTTTTTATGCTAGTAAAGTATACCATTATCATTATACTGAAATGAGCTTTTGGTTAATTTTTAATTTTTTTATAAATTTACATAATATTTAATTATACATAGTGAAAATTTACTCTATTTCGACACAAAAAAATTGTAAAAAATAAATTTTCGAGTTTTTTAAAATACGCTCATTTCAGTATAATGAGAAAGGTGTACTTTACTTCTATAAAAAAATTCAAACTTTAATCTATAACAGATTTTGAGAAAAGGTACACCGAAATGGCCAATTTCGAATTTTTTGTTTTGACAAAAAAAATTTGTAAAAAAATAAATATTGAATTTTTTTAAAAAATTATTTCAGTATAATGAGAAAGACGTATCTTACTTGTATAAAAAATTTCAAACATGTATCTGTAACAGATTTTGAGAAAAGGTACAGCAAAGTGGCGAATTTAACATTTTTTGTTTTTGACACAAAAAATTAGTACAAAATAAATTTTTGAATCTTTTTAATAAAAAAAATCATGTTTGTATAATGAGAAAGATGTAGTTGACTGGTATAAAAAATTTTAAACGTGAATCTATAACAGATTTTGAGAAATGGTACATCGAAGTAATAGGATTAGGGTTAACGGACTTAAGGTTCCATTTCCCCTTAATTAGATTTTTAATTAAAAATTAATCGAAATATTAGCGTTTTCCCTCGATAACTTCAGAACATATTACCCCACAAAAGTTATTTCTACACTACTTTAAAATACCAAAAATTTAGCTTTTCAGATATACAAATTTTTTGTATAGCTTTTGTAAAAATATTTTTAGGTATATTTTACAACAATACTTCTCATTGCATTAGTTACTTCATTTATACACGCGAGTAAATACATTTTTGGGTGCACGTCATCCTTTTTAGAATTAAGAGTAAATTTTCAAAAATAATTTTAGAAATGTTAAGACACGCCAAAACAGAGCATTTTTATCAAAAACACCTTAACACTTTCAGGTTCACTACATGATTCGTTTCGTAAATTGCTAATTTTTTTTAAAAAATGAGTATTAGACATGTAGTTGATCATAAATATGTAAAGGAAAAAAATATAATTTTCAAAAAATTTGTAGTTTCACCTTGAAACCAATGAACGGTAACGGGATATTTTTTCTCTGAATAAGTTATCATCGAAATGCAATTTAAATTAAGTATTTAATTTATAAGTATACGTGAGCATTCAGACTGTTCAACCTTTATAAAATTCAATATTACTTTCAAAGATTCTATTTTTAAAAATATCAATTTGTGCAAGGACCCTCATCATTTTGTTTCTCTTAGAGATGAAAAGCAATTGAGCTCTTTCAATGCCGATATCTTTGTGAATACTGACGGTATTGAACTGGAATTTTTATATAAGTTGTCCTATATATGTGGCTCTTAAGTTATGAAAGACAAATTACGCTATGTTTCGCCCATGCGCAGTAATAAATGCTCAATGTGTGGTTTCACTGCGAAGCCAATGAACGCGAAAGGGTTAATCTAAATGAAAACGCAAAGGCGTTGCAATGCGTATGTCACTGCAACTTAAGTGACGAGACAAAAACATGAAAATAACTTACGAGTTACGAACGCATTTTTTTAAGGATAATAATAAAAATCGCATATAAGAAAAGAAGAAAATGTGAAATTAGATGAGAGATTGCATGCAGAGATAATTTTAAACCCTACTAGCACAAGATATTGTGCGATATCTCTACGACGCTGTCCGGTATTCTGAATGCCGTACAATATCGTGAAGATATTGCAACAATATTGTACAGCGTCTTGTGCTATTAGGGTACGCTCCTTCCATTGGGGTCTCGGGACGGACTTCGATTCACACGCCAAAACACCCCAAAAAAGGTTTTATGGGAGATCCTCTATATCTCGGTAACTACATACGTTAAAAACATAACTAATGTCTTATTTTAGAAATACAGAGTAACAACAGAAGTTACAAAAAAACAATTCACAATGGGAATTGTAGTTCAGCGACTACTGAGTCGCAATGTTGGGCAAAAATACGCATGAATTGATGACGGGATCCTCTTTACCTCGATAACTACATGTGTTAAAAACATAATTAATGTTTCATTTTATAGATAAAGGGTAACAACAGAAGTTACAATAAAACAATTGACAATCGGAATTGTAGTTCAGCGACTACTGAGTCTACTACTGTAGTAGTCTACCGACTACTACAAAGTTCGGCAAAAATAAGCTTGAATTGGTGACGCGATCCTCTATATCTCGATGACTACATATGTTAAAATCATAACTAATGTATTATTTTAGAGATAAAGGGTAACAAGAGAAGTTACAAGAAAACAATTGCAATCGGAATTGTAGTTCAGCGACTACTGAGTCGCAATATTGGGCAAAAATACGCATGAATTGATGACGTGATCCTCTATACCTCGATAACTACATGTGTTAAAAACATAATTAATGTTTCATTTTATAGATAAGGGGTAACAACAGAAGTTACAAAAAAATTGAAAATTGGAATTGCATTTCAACGACTACTGAGTTGCAAAGTTGGGCAAAAATTGGTGACGTCACGCGCAAGAGGTGCGCTCGCACAATTGGTTGACACTCTCGCTTGCCACGTTTTCGCGTGCGAGATTTCATTATTGAGTTGAAAATTGAGAAAATTAAGTCGAAAACAAAAGAGAAATTAGAGTAACTTCGAGAAACAAAAGATAATCGAGAGTAACTTCGAGAAACAAAAGAGAATTGAGAGTATCTTCGAGAAACAAAATAGAATCACAAGTAACTTCGAGAAACAAGAGTATCACAAATAGCAAAGAGAATCGGAGAAGGTCCGAGGAACAAAAGAGAATCGCGAGTAACAAAGAGAAACTTCGAGAAACAAAAGACACACTCGAGTAAAGTAGTCCTACGCCTTTAACATCAGCGGCTGTTTGAAAAAGACAGCCTCCCGTCATTTTTGTTATGTGATTGTGAAGTGATGTGAATTGACTCCATTACTGCGGTTACAGTCAAGCATTAAACAGTCAACTTTAGCAACTAAACAATTATAAACTATATCATTACCACCTAACGAAAAACTCAAAAATTAATTACCTCAGAATAGCTATTTTTGAATAAAACTCATGTTTCTGTCGTTTGTAAAATAAACTGCAAAATTGCGCTTCAAACTATGTTTCCTAGGTATGAATTTAATCTGTTTCTACATATTTTTAAAATGTTTAAAATTCTGAATGCATTTTAAGCAGAATCAGTTCTTTAGTTAAAAATCAGCGTTAATTTGTGCCTCTTATTTCCAAAACAGATGATTTCGAGCGGAAACAATTTTCCGGAAGAGAAGCATTGTTAAACCTTTTGTTGAAAGTAACGAAGTTAACAGACTGAATAAAAGATACTTAATGAAACAGTTCCTTATTACCATTCTTGTCTAAATGACGAAAATTCCTCGAATAGCAGGGTAAAAGATGTTGCTGAAGGAACAGCCATTAAATGTGGAGATACATTAACATTGCGTAAAGAACTAGATGGCCTTAATAAAAGCACAGATTCCTAAAAATGCTTGGATGAAATAGAAGATCTTAATGTTGTCTGCTACTAAATATCTTTTCGTGAGCTTATAATAATAATTATTATTATCTCTATTTCTCTCCCTTTGGTCTATTTTATACTTTCATTCAGTAATTGTCCAAAAAACGCAGACACAATTTCATCTAAATAAAGATTAAAAAACGGTCCGTTTCTTTACTTTGAGTATGGACATTACATTTATAAAGTTTTATTTAAGATCTCAAAATAAGTTCGCTCATTCAAAGCATTATGGACATTTGTCGATTGCATCTCTTAGAGAATGTGAATTTGTCGAATAAGCTGGCATTGCACTGGAATTTCTTGTGTTTTATACAACTGTCCGTTTATTCCAAATTTTTGACGTAGCCCTGAATTTGCATGAAAAACGTTCGAAAGAAAATTTAGGGAAGAATGGGGGTAAAACCGGGTACCTTGATTTTGGCGTTATCAATCCTCCTTTCTAGTGGAGAAATTCTAAATTATACTCCAATAGTGAAGAGGCTGTCTTTTTCAAACAGCCTGTGATGTTAAAGGGGTAGGACTTATTTACTCGCGTGACTCTTTTGTTTCTCGAAGTATCTCGGTTTCTCTTTGTTACTCGCGATACTCTTTTGTTTGTCGAAGTTACTCGCGATACTCTTGTTTCTCGAAGTTACTCGTGATTCTCTTTTGTTTCTCAACGTTACTCTCAATTCTCTTTTGTTTCTCGAAGTTACTCTCAATTCTCATTTGTTTCTCTGAAATACTAATGTATGGAAAATTGGGAAAGAAAATCAAACTAAGGTGACAATGAAAATTATTTTATTTCTTAATAAAATATATTACAATGTCAATTCTTTTGTTTTGAATTCTTGAATCGTGCGTGGATATGTTACAATTCTGTGTAGGAATGGTCGGTGATATGAAAAGTAACATAAATAATTTAATAATTTTTTTTGTAACTTCTGTTGTGTTTCCTTATATCTCTAAAATAAGACATTAGTTACGTTTTTAACATATGTAGTTACCGAGATATAGAGGATCTCCCATACAACGTTTTTTGTGGCGTTTTGGCGTGTGAATCAAATTCCTTCCTGAGACCCCAATGGGAGGAACGTAGTCCTACGTTAAAAAGAATGGTCAAAGTTGCCATGTTGTTGTTGTTCAATTCACTTCGTCTGTGAAGGTTTATTTGTGTTATGACGTCAACTCT
>BGPR01040753.1:0-13855 GCA_013235015.1 Araneus ventricosus | reverse complement strand
TGTAAAATAAGCCAAACAAAATTAATATACAGGAAGTATGGACTTGAAATTGATTTTTCTTCCTTATAAATCAGAAATTCCCAAATTTGATTTACCATAAAACCAGAATTAAGCTTTTTGTTAAAAATGACTGCTGATTATTTCAAAAAGAGAACTGCTATTTTATCTTAACTAATTCACGAGAAATTCGGCATTTTTAAGGCAGAGAAACCAATGGCATAAAATCAAAATGCAACTTTTCATTAACAGTCTATTTTTTAACAATTTTGCTTAGTAATAGAAATGTTACTTTTGTCTACAGGAATTCAAGTAGACAAAATGTAATCTATCTCTGTTATCTATTTTTAGAACAGCAAATTAGTAGCATTATTTTAGGGCACTTACCCACAGTGCATTCATCTGAATAACTCATAATTATTAATCGCATGCTTCGCTGTCAGAATAAGTATTACAAGACGCAATTAATCATGTAAAATAAGCCAAACAAAAGAACCACGATTAAAATTAATAGCCTTAAGAATTTAGTGACCAAAGATTCCGCGACCCGCTTAATTTTTACAAAAGCCCTCTAATATAACCACTTCTCTTCAAGGCTTAAAAGTAACTTACGGAAAAAATTGATTTTAGGGGTGCCAATCAAGATCTAATTATCAAGGGCTTTCATGGTTAGCAGTAAATAAATTATATTATATTGATGCTCTTTAGTGCCGAACGTCGATTTTAATTATAAAGCTGTTTAGTAAAAGTGATCGAACATAAAAAAATATATAAATAAAGCGGATGTACTCTTAAAATGTTAAAAGGGAATAGGATATCGAGGTTTTGAAATTAATACTTCCAGAAATATGTCAATTTTGGTTCTTGTTGATGTTGCAGTTTTTTTCCCCAGTCTCCGGAATTTTTTCATGATTTATTCCTTACTCTTTTGGTAATTGGTAACAAAATAGTTTACTTGAAATTTTAATCACGATAAAATAGGGAACGTTGGTTTTTTCATGTTAATTTGCATTAAAAAGAAAACTTTACCAGCTAATTAATCTTTACATCATAAATTAGTGATGGGTGCTTTTTTCGTCAATTAAGTTCTTGCTGGTTCAACTTTACCAATGCTTTGCGGTTTGTTGCATATAATTTTTTCAGTTAATTAGTAGAAATAGCTCCACTTGGAAGAAATTGATGCTACGCTATCTAATGAGCGCAACGTAAGTAATTTCTTCCTATTTAAAAAATAGGTAAAATATCTCATGTTTTTCTTATGTGCCTTGAAAGTAAGTGCGAACTAAGTTTTTGTTGGAACAAAAAAATGGGGACCATCCACAAAAAACTATAGGGTTAAAAATACGGTTTGATAGCATTTTTTCATGTATCTATTGCTTGGGAAAAATAATAATTTATTTTTTTAAATCAAGTGGAGAAGTTTCATTAAATCCATTCAATTAAATTTAGTATCTGATTTATAAATATTCGATGTAAAATAATATATTTCAAACTTATTTTAATTCCTAAATAGCCACAATGGCTGTAAAAGAGAAAAGAATAACATTGTGGGTGAGTTTGACCAACTCTGCCACATGGAAAGATTGATACAACAGAATACGTTCAGCATAAAACACCATAAGCATCATGTCAAATATTTAACCGCTTACGGACTATGGTAAATAGATGGGAAATGCGCCAAATACGAATAAAACCAAATTTATGAAATTTCTGAATGATTTACATAGGAAATGACTAAAGGTTTGGAAAGAACCAACAAAATTCCTGTAAGGTGGATATCTGGATTTAACGGCGAACTACAAGAGCCTGAAACATTAGTCAAATGTAAAATTGAATGGTCACGGAAATCTTTATCCGGCAATATTATTAAGATACTTTAATACATACAAAAAAGAAGATACAGGAGAACCAGAAGAAGTAAACAAAAGTAAAAACAATATACCTTTTGCGCGTAACGCAGCAGCATCCGATAATTGCATTAACAATATTGTCATAATAAACTAAACAATGAAGATACAGTCAAACAACAAATATCATTCTGTAATAAAAATTATAACACATTAAGATTAAACAAATAAAATGGAAAAAATAAATGAAAAAGAACTCGAATGGCGAACTTTTTCAAAATGCCATTCGCCATCGGAGTTCTAAAATTTCCTTGTATTTTATTGGAAGTTGCTCCGTTTCTGCGCCATTCTGTTTAATGCAAAGTTTAATTTTTAATATCTCTTGTTAAATTATTTCACTTGTATTTGCAATATTGTTAACACTCTTCCAGCTAAAATCGGTTAAATTTGCCAAATCTATTCTATCGGCTTTCAAATGAACTTACAATAAACCATATCGGTGTCTAAACCATAACAGGAATTTTAGGGAATGGACCTATTTGGACATATAAATAAGAAACAAGCAATAACAAACAAGCAAAAACTACAAAGAGTTACGAGGCCATTCTTTAAAGAAAAATATTGTGGTGTCTTGGCCTATCAGCGACCAAATAAATGCAATGCTTAGGTTGACCTAAGTACTTTTATTTTACGCAGCTATAATTTAAAGAACAATATAAATAACAAGTTCTTGCGTAAGAAATTTGGAGTAAGTGATTATTTACAAAGTTCGTTCACTCGAGTTCGCATCTCGTTTGACGTTAAAGTTCTATCGAGTCAGAGTTCCAAAGAGATGGGGATCCAGGCTAGTTTCCCTATCCGGGTGATAGCCTAAGCACGAGACTACAAGGAGTGCTCGAAATTCGATGAACCAAGATTTCGTAATGATGCTGATTCTCAGTTCTCGTTGTCAAAGTCCGAATCAATTCGGGACTTTAAATCAGAGCTGATCGCAGGGCTCTTTCTGCGCTCCGGAGTCTGAAACCACGTTCGAGACTTCCTAAATCAGTTCTTCACCACTCTCCTCCTTCCAACTCCAACACCCCTCTTTTTGTACCTACATCAAGGGGTGGAGTTCCGCCTTCCTCTCATTCCACTGGACGAGCAACGACTAAACTCCCATGTCCCCAATGGTCAATTCCGACCGAAGCGAAATAAAATTTTCTATCGATTGATATAAAATCTATCTCGCTATGATCAATAGTTCGCGAGACATTTTAAATTATGTTAATCCTATATTTCAAATTAATTTCCGTTTTTCAATAGAAAGTAGTAAATTACGTCAGTGGTATATCATGCGCGTGATATAGTTTGGACGCCACGATGCATCTCATTATTCACTGCAATCGTGATGATATAATTTGAAAATATTTTTGGCAACGTTTGACAAGCAGAGAAGTCCTTTGTTTTGAAACTGGATTTTCTATCTATCTAGATTATATCTTCTAGATTTTATTTAGATCAAGAGGTTTTTTGAATAAAGAAATATTCAAATAATATGTAAATAGAAAATATATATTTCCTGTCATAAAACATATGTTTATTTTATTTGTTTTCAATTAATGTTAAACATTTCTCTCGCATATATATCTATTTAAACACGTCAAATTTGACGGGAAATCTCTGGTATGAAGAGGCAATTTGCAGCCGTCATACCATCACATGTCATTTTCTAGTACTTACGTAGTTGGCATAAGTTCTCGACAAAACTTTCTGATGAAACTAAAACCTAGATGTACCAGTTTCTTTTCTCAAACCATGACGAAGTGTCTGGATTTGATAATTAATGATTAATTACCTAATTAATTAACGAAAAAATAATGCGATCGAATACGCTAAATGAATTTTTCTTAAATGAATATCAATCCCAAAGCCCTTTAACTATAACACTACTAGAAAAATTGTCCCTTTTAAGGGTTAAATATTCGAAAGATAAACTTTCGTATAAGGAAGTGAGTATGAAACTCATCAATTCTGAATGCATGTAAACGAGTTTTCTCTTTTATTTTCCGAAATGTTGAAATTAGACAGATACATGCGAACGGAATCACCATTTTTATGATTTATGGTTCACTACTTTTAACTGTGGACTGTTAAAAGTGTTAGCAGTTTGCTGTGAAATACTGAATAAGTACATGTCAGGCTACCTGTAATGCAGTTATTACTTGTAGTAAATAACATATTAGGAAATATTTTATGACATTTAAGTTATAATATTTATTCAGATGTGGTAAATTGATTTCCATTCTGTTTTCGCCCTGAATTTCCTGATATTATGATGTTTTTTCGTTCCAAATACGACAAATCTGTGTCCAAAGGTCTACCCTATCGAACGCTAACCACACACGCACGTACAGACATACATTCGATTTTATTATTAATAGAGATGTATTCGTATATGTCTGTTTAGGACTGTTATATTTTAAGCACGAATAAAATTCTTTAAGGTCCTTTCATCCAAAGCGTTTCAAAAAGACATCGATCCAGTATAATTAAAAGAGATTATTTAGCTATTTCATGTACGAAACAATTTAAATAGGATTTCTACATTTATTACTTTCATAAATTTAGTCATACTAGAATATATCGTCATGAAAAGTCTTCCAGGTCTTGTAATGGAAGTACTTCTTGTAAATCCTTGTAATGGAAATATCATATTTATCATTCAAAATACTGAAGTTAGACGCATGTATGCAACCAGGAACAAATCACTTTTTTGTGATTAATTTTTCATTATTTTATACTTAAAATAGACAGAAAAATTGCAAGCACATCGCGCACAACGCACGCGCACATACACATGTTGTTGTTGTTTCTTATTCCACTTTTTCTAGTCCTCAGCTAGACCAAGTCCAAGAGTTCGCTCCCCCAGAGAAAAATACTATAGGCGAACGATTCATGGTGAAGGAGGAGAGTGCAGCTTCTGTTGGCACTAGACCTTGGACGCCCGAGGGAAGAAGTCTGACTTTGTCCATTGCCTTTATGCTTTAGCTGGGTATAATGGAATGGCCTTCACGCCTTGGGTGACCCTGCCAGGAGAAAAAATTCCAGACGTACATCACCCATTCCACCCAGGGCCACTACCCCCGCCACGATGAGGCAGCATAATAGGAATTGGGAGGGAGGCACATACATATACACACACTCATCGAATTTTTGACCGTTATTCTACATTCGATGCAGATGGAATCTGGCAGATTAGAATTGTAACGCTAGTGATAACATGCCAATAGGTCATGCTATCAGCATCGTTATAGAATATTTGTGCGCTTTGTCTTCCAATGGATGTTGGGGCCGCGGCAGCCTAGTGGCAAGATGCCGGCCCGGAACAGGCGGGCTTTTAGGCTCGAAACACGATTCCACCGAAGATCCGTCGCGTATCGGGCCTGCTGCATACTGAATCATACATAGTGGGCCAAAAGTGCTCTTGCTGGTGAGGTACGGGGCTTGGAGAGAGGAGTATCAGCTCAGACATCATCCTCGTCCTCTGGCCTCGGTTTGAAATGACGAGTGTAGTGTTTGGCTACCATTGGAGATGGTTGATCGGACACTTGACGCAACTCCTTGCTAGTCTAGGGTTGCTTTTCTGTAAACGAGTCAGTTTGAGTGACGACCTCGAGAAGTGAGGTGAGATATTTAGGCCTAGTTGTGGTCGTTATTTTTGGAATAGCTCTGGCTTTTAAGGTGCAACGTACCGCACTGTATTTTTTATGTGTGTTGCTTGTCTTGTGTGTGTCTGAATACAATTATTTTCTAAAATCTGGTGTCTTCATTTTAAAAAGACAGCAACACTACAACGAGGTCCTTCCCCAAAATATCCCTCGTCTCGCTTGAAAACGGGACGTTAATATAACTAAATTAAACTAAATCAACGGATCGTTCTAAAACCCGTTTGCTGTACATAATGTATAGGTAAATCTTATATAACGTGTTTGCAAACACACACATATAGCCGTAAAGAATGAGAATCTAACCTCCGTGAAATTGTGCGAGAGTTCAGTGTTGCGTTTTCGTCCTAAACATCTGTTCACGAGAATTCTTTGGCCACTGAACCAACAGAAGGCAGTAATGGTAATCACAAGCAGATGTACCCCTCCCTGCCTTAGCATACGGGAAAACTGAATGATCGATCGAGGGAAAACTGCTCTAGCGAGGGAAACAGGACGGGCACGGCGGCGAAGCCACCCCCACACCGCAAAGACACCAACACCCGGCCTGTCGAGAACCCTGAGGAATGGGGTACAATTTATCAAAAGAAATACGATTGACACCGAAGAACGCAAAGTTAAAGCCAAAAGGGAATCTGGTGATCACAAACAAGTAAAGCAGCCCCAAACCGGAAGTACCGAGACTCCTCCACCGGAAGACCGCCGAACAACACCAACACCACACTTTATTGATCTTTTGAATACAAATTTCTTTGAAACAAATACAATACAATTTACGGAGTATCAGTAATACAATAATTCAATTTACAAAGGAATTTCAATAAATACAGTCCAGTGCTTTAACAAGAATACTCCAAGAGAAATCCATCAGATGTCTCCAGCAGTATCTTCAGCATTCATGTACTATCAATTTATTAATTCGGTTGAGTCAATAGGCATACTCCACAAATTTCCCTGAAAAATACTCAAGAAAAATTTCTGGTAATAACATTGCGAAACCGTACGAAACCAAGCAAAAAGATGTTTGAGGCCACTACGATGTTTCCATCGATGTTCGCTCCATGTACAGAACTAACTCCAATGACGAAAATTACGTTAATTAATCAATTTAATTGTTGACAATTAATTACAGGATTTCCTAACGTCACCAAGAGTCAAAATATATGAACAAACAAAACAAAGTTAAGGCAGTAATGGTAATTCTGACTTATGCATTGAAGATTACCTTTTGTCTTATGATACATGTCCGTAATCTATTTCGGCATAAATTGTGAAACGTCTAGAAGCAAATGCGGTAATGCTGTATAACTATGCCAGTGAAATTCTGGTGTAATTTTCCATTTTCCGAAATAAATACGAAATATGCTGAGAAATAGGACTCTAATTTGGGTTAGAAAATTAATATCGGGGTATTGATGGATTTTATTGATGTTTTCAGAATAATACAACTTATATTCGATCCGAAACGTATTTTTCCGTAAAGACAGTTTTCGGTAGGATTTTACTTGTTATAAGACTTATCAATATTTTGGGAGACGGGAAATTTTGCAAATTTTATAATACATGAAGCGAATCTGATAATTAAAATATGGTTTTACATATACGGATTTTTCAAATAACTATAAACATCGAAATTATTTATTATTTACGTCGCTCATATTTAATGATATTTTACTGAATTTGGTGATAAAAAACTATGAACACAATTTTGTACAAAATATTCTTAAGTTGTATCAACATCACTGGTTTGATGTATTTCGGCATAATATGAAGAATCGTGGAACCTTCTTTATCAAAAATAATACATTTATTGGACGTTTTCCACAGCACAAAACATGTAAAACAAGCACATACACTTACATCACTGACTTCTCACATCGAATTCCCTCTTTTTAATTTCATTATTCTGTTTCGTTGCTAGTCAACGTTAACAAAAGACAATATCGTTGCCAAACTATTTTTATTACCTTTAGAAAAGAATTAATAACAAACGATATTTTTATTTCATTTCTCTTTCAGCCAAACGATGTTTTAAAATTAATTTCTTTTATCACCAAACGATTTTTTTAATCTAATTAATTTTTTTCTTTAAATATTTTAATAATTCTACAAATATATATTTTTTTATTCGTTAAGAATATCACACTGGAAAGACTGAAACGAAAAATAGGAAGATCATATGTGTAGGAATAGGAACAAAGATCGATATTAAGGGTTCCATTAAAAGAGTAATAAAATTTTGGCTTTTCATTTTATATGCATAGAATTGATGAAGGATAACGATCTCATTTCAAACGAAATGTATCATATCATTACATCATCAGTATAATTACAATGATGTAAGTTTATGCATGGCATTATTAAGAGTACTGATTATCATTTACTAGTATATTTTGTGAGTTTCTACGAAAGATTCAAGAAACTTCTCATAATACATTGGCATTCTGAAGTTAAAATAAACACTTCATTTTACATTATTATACAAAGATAGCCTATTATATCAAACATAAATCTATCACACACTTACCACGAATTCTATTAAAATACTTTTGATCAGCCATTTCAAATGAAATGACCTACAAATCTTCCTGAAACCGTTGCTACCATTCCAAAAAGCGAAGTAATATACTGACCCATTATAACCGCAAGCAGCATTCTGATTCACAATGACTCGACTGCAATCATTTCCGCAAGTTTTCGCTAATGAGATAAAACAATTCAGATTGCACGTTTAACTATAGATTTGATTAAGTTATCTCTCGAGCCGAAAAGCCTTGCGCAAAAGATGGCATGAAATTACCCTTTGAACACTGCAAATTTATTTAATTACTCTATTCAACTTCGCACAATCCGTCCTTTGAATCGGCGGAGCAAAGCCTTATGTCGTCAATAATTTACGTTGCTTGAAAGTGCTGAAACTTGGTACGCTACGGAAGAGAAGATCATTGGTAATCAGAAAGCAGCTACAAATGAGCGGTTCAGTTCTAATTATGTTGTAAATAAACTAGCGGGAGTGGTCTCTCCTAAACTTTCTCTTATACTTTCTAAGTCGAGATTCGTCAAAATCTCGAGTTCGAATTTTTTTAACGATTACAATACTTTCTCTTTGTATACTTCGTATACGAGAAAGTGAAACAAACAAACAAACCTGAAATCAAATATCTGTTGCCACGTTTCAAAAAAATATTACTTTGAAGCAGATGCGATAAAATAGGCAATGCAATGAACTAAAGCGAAAATTCTGCTTTGGAATTGAACTCCCTAGAAAACAGTTTATATTACCACAACCGTAACAATTGCAAAAGCGCGTAAATAAAAGATTTGCTGAAATAATGAGATCGGTTTGAATTTTATTTGCAACAATAAAAAAAATGTTACAATTCATGCTTGAAAACATTATATATTGTTGTAAATAAAATTTACAACAATAACAGATTACTACCAGTAATCATGCGCATGAGAATCGGTTAAAAGAAATTGAATATGCAATTTGAACACCTCTTTTTGACGGATTTGGCCCAAAATTTTATACGGACCTACATACATGACGATAAAACTGTGTACCAAATTTTATCCATCTAGCTATTCAGGTTTTTGAGTTATAGTGTTCACATGACCGCGGACATACAGATAGACAGACTTCCCATTGACGGAATTTGTCCAAAATTTGAAATATAGAAACATACAAATTATGTTTCAAGACCACATACCAAATTTCATCCCCGTAGCTCTAATAGTTTTCGAGTTAGCGTGTTCACAGACAGACATAATTCCAAAATTGGGTTTTTCGGACTCGGGGAGATCTAAAACGTGGATATTCGTCAAAATCTCGAGTTCGAATTTTTTGACGATTACAATACTTTCTCTTTGTATACTTCGTATACGAGGAAGTAAAAAGAAGTGATCTTTTTTGATGGAATGTAAAAATATTATGCTTGTCGCATAGTCTATTTTACTAATTTTGATTATATAGAAAGCTTCGGCAATTTTCGAAAATACATAAATATTCTGGTAATTATTGTCATGGGATGTGCAATTTTTTTTAAATGGTTAAATACAAATAATTAAATGCAGGGAAATCAATTCAAAATTAGAATGACAGCATTTTTTTACTAATAGACTTTATGTTATGTGTATTTGTTTCATATATTGTATTACTATCCGCCTTCGGCGACCAGCTTGTTCGCCGGGAATATGATTTCAATTGAATCTTGCATCATTTTATACTCATGATTCTCTTAACAACGTAATTTTAAACTTCAGATTGCAGTAGATGTTTAACCCATGTAAATATCTACTACGATCTGCTTGCGTTGATAAAGGAAACTTGAATATAAAATTATTCAAGATTCAATTGAAATTATATTCCACGCAGCGGCGGCTCGTCCATAAGAGCTGCAGAACTGCAGTCCCCCTGAAATTATTTTACAAGATTGTATTTTCGTTTTTATTCAAATTGGCTTACTGTCCACTTTGAGAATTCAGTGATCAACGAAAATGGCAAAAAAGTAATAAAAAATGTAAAAAGAAGACGGAAAATCAATCAAGAATTAAGAAGTCTTTTAGTGGAGCGAAGTCTTATGTATCAGTAATTTAAGTTACTTCTAAATGTTGGAACTACGTTGACTACGGACACAAGGAGAATTGATAGTCAGAATACAACTGCAGTTCAGGGGTGTGTTCGATTCGTGCCCAAAACGAAAACAGTGATAATGAGTTTTCTTAAAACATCGAAAAATTTCATAGCTTCCATATTTTCTTTGTGTTTCAATTATACTGGAAGCCTCGAAATTTTTGGAACACATATAGTTTGTTTAATTATTGTCTTTGGATGCACAAGTATTGAAGATTTTTAAATAAAATAAATGAAATTTTTTTCTTAAATAATTTGTAGATTGGATAATTTGCTGAAAAAACGTGAATGAATGCGATTAAGAAATACAAAGATGCCCTCTGATTACAAAAAAGACGCTATTTTTGAGTTATTTCATTATTTATTATTTTCAGAAATATATATTGTGTAAAATATGTAATAAAATATTATAAATAATATAATATAAATTATATGTGATATATATGAATGGGGCATTTCGTTATCAGCCTGTTCGAAAATGGTCATTCTATTAATTTTCGTCTTTCGAAACTCATATAATATATATTATGTGCGATATATATGAGTGGGGCATTTCGTTATCAGACTGTTCGAAACTGGACAAGAAAATCACCCTTCATGGTTTGACGGGTTCAAATTGCCTCTTCATACGAGAGATTTCTCTTCAAATTTGACGCGTTTAAATATATACATATGCGAGAGAAATGTTTAACATTGATTGAAAGCGAATAAAATAACCAATTGAAAGCGAATAAAATAACCATATGTTTTATGGCAGAAATATTTTTTTATTTACATATTATTTAAATATTTTTTTATTCAAAAACTCTCTTGGTAAACAACATTCCGTGTGAAGTATTTTTCGTTGTTCAATAATTTTCCTTGTTCTTCAGATGTCTTTGTGTAAATTATAACGTGATTGGGAATTCTAGACCTTGAAAGTGCAACTTAGAGCAGTCCATGTGAAAAGACAGACTCATCGAGGTAAATTCCAACATGATCGAAAGTTTGCCCCTGCGATTTGTTGATAGCCATCGTGTAAGCTGGAATTAACGGGAATTTAATTCCAGCTTTCCGCCGCGGCGGTTGAGAACGAATGGTAGCTTCACGTCACTGGTGGCTAATTTAATTCGTGGCAAGAAAACAACATCGCCACCATTGCATTCAGATACAATTTGACGTCCAAACTATGTCACGCGCATGATATAGCACTGACGTAATTTACTACTTTCTATTAAAAAACGGAAATTAATTTGAAATATAGGATTAATATAATTTAAAATTTCTCGGGAACTATTGATCATAGCAAGATACATTTTATATTAATCGATAGAAATTTTTATTTCACTATTTTAGAGCTATTAAATTTGAAATTAGAACTACAATTACTCTTTTAAATTTAAAATTACTGAAATTTAGGTGCTCTAACAGTGAAATAATGCTGTTTAACGTCTCGCAGTGCTATGGCGCGAGTTTTATTGTTGGTGACGTCAAAGCGTTACCGGAGGATCTAGGCTATTATATTAGTAATTATATGTGATATATATGAGTGGGGCATTTCGTTATCAGACTGTTCGAAACTGGCCATTCTAGTAATTTGCGTCTTTCGAAACTCATGCAGAAAATTCAAAAATAAATGAATGAATAAATTTAAATAAATGTGTTGAGTTCAATAATCAGGTGGCGTGTTTGGTGGTGGCCAAAATAATATGAACACTCTACCATTTCCACAATTTTTCAAATAACTCCCGAGAGATTGGATGAATATTCCTTGTACTCCGACCATGTAATTAAATCACATTTTACAGTAAAGATTTAGTCATGAGGGCATTTCGGAGCCAAATCAGAAATTTAGGAAGAAGAAAAGGATTCGGGGTCACCCCTTTTCACTGGAAGATGATAATGATTAGCAATTTTCAGAAATGGTGCTTTGTGCATTGGGAAATATTCAAATGCATTTTTGTAAAAATTGCACACATTTTTGCCAAGATATAAACGTTTTCTTAAGAAAATCCCAAATTTTTTCCCATGGTTTTTTCTTATAACGTGCAGAATTTTTAATCAAATTATACAAAATTTACAGAATATGTGACAAAATGTTAACGAAGCATTTTATTAAAACTTGCGGTAAGTATTTGGAATATTCGAGGATTTGCAGTAAATAGTTTCTAACTACTCATATGCGAAACATAGTATAATCTTTCTTTATAAATTGTTAACCAGATATATAAGGCAGTTTATATAAAAATTCCAACTGATTACCGTTATGATTCAGAAAGATATAGAAGTTGCAATAGATGAGTTTCTTTTATTATCTAAAAAATATGTTGAGGGTTTCTCCGCAAAATTATGTTTTTTAAACTTAACTTGATTCTTCGAATAGTAATCGTTGAACTGCAGTTTAAATTATGCATATAATTTACAAGTATACATGGGCATTCAGGTTTCAGCTTTCATATAATTCAATATTACTGCCCCATTATTATCTGTTATTCTAAAAAATTGAATATTTTTTAATAAAAAAAATTATTCAAACATTCAGTTCCATCTGCACCTGCACAGAAAATTTCACATCACAACTGAATAATATAATTATAATTATAAATCCCCAGCTGAAACCACTAATTTAAAATAATAAACCATTACACTCGAAGAATTCCATGAAAAGTTGAACAAGTCCGAGTTCGTATCTGAACTACAAAATAATAAATACCGGGTGCAAATCATGAAAGGATTAATAGATTGAATTGCGAGAAATGGTACGATGATTCTTCTTGACAAGGTGTTAGCCCTAGTCCCTTTAAAACTTTTCCCTTTTAGAGAGCAGAAACTTCCTTACGATAACTAGTGTATCGAGACAAGGAGTTACTCTTTTCAACTTCCTGTCATCCAGAGGAATGACTTTCATGAACATCCTTTCTGACAAATAGTCGCAGACTATGACGGAGTTAAATTGATTGAGAAGTAGCGTTTTCCTAGTTAGAATCAATTTGTCTTCATCAACTGATTTGGATGGAAAATTCTTGAAAGCTTCCGTCACTTTTGTAAGATGGAGAAGGTCGCTGAGATCTCAGAAATATTTCTTCGCATTATGATAATAACTCGCTGAATTATTTTCTGAAAATTGCAGACGGTAGGAAAACTATTGAAAAGATTTAATTTTCGGAGAATAAATGTTATTGATAGTTCGGTTAAATTTATAATTCCACATTCGATTGATTTTCGGAGAAAATTTATGTCATGGGAAATTCTTGAACATGATTTACATATACAGTATACTCTCCATTATCCTTGCGCGGATTACCCGGTTTGCGGATTAGCCGTTCTCATTCCGGACTTAAAAAAAAAATTTAAAGAGAAACATTTTCACGCTTATCATGCATGTAAAATCGATGCGGATGTTCGATCGAGAGATTCATTCCGTGAAACTAGTGAGCCGTGACGGCGGAGGCTAAAGAATAGATTTCTTTTTCTTCCTCCACATGCAATCTCTACCGGTTCAGCCCTTATTTTTCCTAGAAATGAATCATCCACTTCCTGCTAGCTCATTCTCGTACGAACACGCTTCTTCCTGAGACGTCATTCTTTAACTTCTTCGTCTTCTTTCAGTTTCGCACGTGTTCCTTATTTTTTAATGAGTGATGCGAAACGAAAACGAAACGTTTTAAATGTTCGTTTAAACGTTACGTTAA
>BGPR01040752.1:0-13855 GCA_013235015.1 Araneus ventricosus | reverse complement strand
TGTAAAATAAGCCAAACAAAATTAATATACAGGAAGTATGGACTTGAAATTGATTTTTCTTCCTTATAAATCAGAAATTCCCAAACTAGATTTACCATAAAATCAGAATTTAGCCTTTTGTTAAAAATGACTGCTGATTATTTCAAAAAGAGAACTGCTATTTTATCTTAACTAATTCACGAGAAATTCGGCATTTTTAAGGCAGAGAAACCAATGGCATAAAATCAAAATGCAACTTTTCATTAACAGTCTATTTTTTAACAATTTTGCTTAGTAATAGAAATGTTACTTTTGTCTACAGGAATTCAAGTAGACAAAATGTAATCTATCTCTGTTATCTATTTTTAGAACAGCAAATTAGTAGCATTATTTTAGGGCACTTACCCACAGTGCATTCATCTGAATAACTCATAATTATTAATCGCATGCTTCGCTGTCAGAATAAGTATTACAAGACGCAATTAATCATGTAAAATAAGCCAAACAAAAGAACCACGATTAAAATTAATAGCCTTAAGAATTTAGTGACCAAAGATTCCGCGACCCGCTTAATTTTTACAAAAGCCCTCTAATATAACCACTTCTCTTCAAGGCTTAAAAGTAACTTACGGAAAAAATTGATTTTAGGGGTGCCAATCAAGATCTAATTATCAAGGGCTTTCATGGTTAGCAGTAAATAAATTATATTATATTGATGCTCTTTAGTGCCGAACGTCGATTTTAATTATAAAGCTGTTTAGTAAAAGTGATCGAACATAAAAAAATATATAAATAAAGCGGATGTACTCTTAAAATGTTAAAAGGGAATAGGATATCGAGGTTTTGAAATTAATACTTCCAGAAATATGTCAATTTTGGTTCTTGTTGATGTTGCAGTTTTTTTCCCCAGTCTCCGGAATTTTTTCATGATTTATTCCTTACTCTTTTGGTAATTGGTAACAAAATAGTTTACTTGAAATTTTAATCACGATAAAATAGGGAACGTTGGTTTTTTCATGTTAATTTGCATTAAAAAGAAAACTTTACCAGCTAATTAATCTTTACATCATAAATTAGTGATGGGTGCTTTTTTCGTCAATTAAGTTCTTGCTGGTTCAACTTTACCAATGCTTTGCGGTTTGTTGCATATAATTTTTTCAGTTAATTAGTAGAAATAGCTCCACTTGGAAGAAATTGATGCTACGCTATCTAATGAGCGCAACGTAAGTAATTTCTTCCTATTTAAAAAATAGGTAAAATATCTCATGTTTTTCTTATGTGCCTTGAAAGTAAGTGCGAACTAAGTTTTTGTTGGAACAAAAAAATGGGGACCATCCACAAAAAACTATAGGGTTAAAAATACGGTTTGATAGCATTTTTTCATGTATCTATTGCTTGGGAAAAATAATAATTTATTTTTTTAAATCAAGTGGAGAAGTTTCATTAAATCCATTCAATTAAATTTAGTATCTGATTTATAAATATTCGATGTAAAATAATATATTTCAAACTTATTTTAATTCCTAAATAGCCACAATGGCTGTAAAAGAGAAAAGAATAACATTGTGGGTGAGTTTGACCAACTCTGCCACATGGAAAGATTGATACAACAGAATACGTTCAGCATAAAACACCATAAGCATCATGTCAAATATTTAACCGCTTACGGACTATGGTAAATAGATGGGAAATGCGCCAAATACGAATAAAACCAAATTTATGAAATTTCTGAATGATTTACATAGGAAATGACTAAAGGTTTGGAAAGAACCAACAAAATTCCTGTAAGGTGGATATCTGGATTTAACGGCGAACTACAAGAGCCTGAAACATTAGTCAAATGTAAAATTGAATGGTCACGGAAATCTTTATCCGGCAATATTATTAAGATACTTTAATACATACAAAAAAGAAGATACAGGAGAACCAGAAGAAGTAAACAAAAGTAAAAACAATATACCTTTTGCGCGTAACGCAGCAGCATCCGATAATTGCATTAACAATATTGTCATAATAAACTAAACAATGAAGATACAGTCAAACAACAAATATCATTCTGTAATAAAAATTATAACACATTAAGATTAAACAAATAAAATGGAAAAAATAAATGAAAAAGAACTCGAATGGCGAACTTTTTCAAAATGCCATTCGCCATCGGAGTTCTAAAATTTCCTTGTATTTTATTGGAAGTTGCTCCGTTTCTGCGCCATTCTGTTTAATGCAAAGTTTAATTTTTAATATCTCTTGTTAAATTATTTCACTTGTATTTGCAATATTGTTAACACTCTTCCAGCTAAAATCGGTTAAATTTGCCAAATCTATTCTATCGGCTTTCAAATGAACTTACAATAAACCATATCGGTGTCTAAACCATAACAGGAATTTTAGGGAATGGACCTATTTGGACATATAAATAAGAAACAAGCAATAACAAACAAGCAAAAACTACAAAGAGTTACGAGGCCATTCTTTAAAGAAAAATATTGTGGTGTCTTGGCCTATCAGCGACCAAATAAATGCAATGCTTAGGTTGACCTAAGTACTTTTATTTTACGCAGCTATAATTTAAAGAACAATATAAATAACAAGTTCTTGCGTAAGAAATTTGGAGTAAGTGATTATTTACAAAGTTCGTTCACTCGAGTTCGCATCTCGTTTGACGTTAAAGTTCTATCGAGTCAGAGTTCCAAAGAGATGGGGATCCAGGCTAGTTTCCCTATCCGGGTGATAGCCTAAGCACGAGACTACAAGGAGTGCTCGAAATTCGATGAACCAAGATTTCGTAATGATGCTGATTCTCAGTTCTCGTTGTCAAAGTCCGAATCAATTCGGGACTTTAAATCAGAGCTGATCGCAGGGCTCTTTCTGCGCTCCGGAGTCTGAAACCACGTTCGAGACTTCCTAAATCAGTTCTTCACCACTCTCCTCCTTCCAACTCCAACACCCCTCTTTTTGTACCTACATCAAGGGGTGGAGTTCCGCCTTCCTCTCATTCCACTGGACGAGCAACGACTAAACTCCCATGTCCCCAATGGTCAATTCCGACCGAAGCGAAATAAAATTTTCTATCGATTGATATAAAATCTATCTCGCTATGATCAATAGTTCGCGAGACATTTTAAATTATGTTAATCCTATATTTCAAATTAATTTCCGTTTTTCAATAGAAAGTAGTAAATTACGTCAGTGGTATATCATGCGCGTGATATAGTTTGGACGCCACGATGCATCTCATTATTCACTGCAATCGTGATGATATAATTTGAAAATATTTTTGGCAACGTTTGACAAGCAGAGAAGTCCTTTGTTTTGAAACTGGATTTTCTATCTATCTAGATTATATCTTCTAGATTTTATTTAGATCAAGAGGTTTTTTGAATAAAGAAATATTCAAATAATATGTAAATAGAAAATATATATTTCCTGTCATAAAACATATGTTTATTTTATTTGTTTTCAATTAATGTTAAACATTTCTCTCGCATATATATCTATTTAAACACGTCAAATTTGACGGGAAATCTCTGGTATGAAGAGGCAATTTGCAGCCGTCATACCATCACATGTCATTTTCTAGTACTTACGTAGTTGGCATAAGTTCTCGACAAAACTTTCTGATGAAACTAAAACCTAGATGTACCAGTTTCTTTTCTCAAACCATGACGAAGTGTCTGGATTTGATAATTAATGATTAATTACCTAATTAATTAACGAAAAAATAATGCGATCGAATACGCTAAATGAATTTTTCTTAAATGAATATCAATCCCAAAGCCCTTTAACTATAACACTACTAGAAAAATTGTCCCTTTTAAGGGTTAAATATTCGAAAGATAAACTTTCGTATAAGGAAGTGAGTATGAAACTCATCAATTCTGAATGCATGTAAACGAGTTTTCTCTTTTATTTTCCGAAATGTTGAAATTAGACAGATACATGCGAACGGAATCACCATTTTTATGATTTATGGTTCACTACTTTTAACTGTGGACTGTTAAAAGTGTTAGCAGTTTGCTGTGAAATACTGAATAAGTACATGTCAGGCTACCTGTAATGCAGTTATTACTTGTAGTAAATAACATATTAGGAAATATTTTATGACATTTAAGTTATAATATTTATTCAGATGTGGTAAATTGATTTCCATTCTGTTTTCGCCCTGAATTTCCTGATATTATGATGTTTTTTCGTTCCAAATACGACAAATCTGTGTCCAAAGGTCTACCCTATCGAACGCTAACCACACACGCACGTACAGACATACATTCGATTTTATTATTAATAGAGATGTATTCGTATATGTCTGTTTAGGACTGTTATATTTTAAGCACGAATAAAATTCTTTAAGGTCCTTTCATCCAAAGCGTTTCAAAAAGACATCGATCCAGTATAATTAAAAGAGATTATTTAGCTATTTCATGTACGAAACAATTTAAATAGGATTTCTACATTTATTACTTTCATAAATTTAGTCATACTAGAATATATCGTCATGAAAAGTCTTCCAGGTCTTGTAATGGAAGTACTTCTTGTAAATCCTTGTAATGGAAATATCATATTTATCATTCAAAATACTGAAGTTAGACGCATGTATGCAACCAGGAACAAATCACTTTTTTGTGATTAATTTTTCATTATTTTATACTTAAAATAGACAGAAAAATTGCAAGCACATCGCGCACAACGCACGCGCACATACACATGTTGTTGTTGTTTCTTATTCCACTTTTTCTAGTCCTCAGCTAGACCAAGTCCAAGAGTTCGCTCCCCCAGAGAAAAATACTATAGGCGAACGATTCATGGTGAAGGAGGAGAGTGCAGCTTCTGTTGGCACTAGACCTTGGACGCCCGAGGGAAGAAGTCTGACTTTGTCCATTGCCTTTATGCTTTAGCTGGGTATAATGGAATGGCCTTCACGCCTTGGGTGACCCTGCCAGGAGAAAAAATTCCAGACGTACATCACCCATTCCACCCAGGGCCACTACCCCCGCCACGATGAGGCAGCATAATAGGAATTGGGAGGGAGGCACATACATATACACACACTCATCGAATTTTTGACCGTTATTCTACATTCGATGCAGATGGAATCTGGCAGATTAGAATTGTAACGCTAGTGATAACATGCCAATAGGTCATGCTATCAGCATCGTTATAGAATATTTGTGCGCTTTGTCTTCCAATGGATGTTGGGGCCGCGGCAGCCTAGTGGCAAGATGCCGGCCCGGAACAGGCGGGCTTTTAGGCTCGAAACACGATTCCACCGAAGATCCGTCGCGTATCGGGCCTGCTGCATACTGAATCATACATAGTGGGCCAAAAGTGCTCTTGCTGGTGAGGTACGGGGCTTGGAGAGAGGAGTATCAGCTCAGACATCATCCTCGTCCTCTGGCCTCGGTTTGAAATGACGAGTGTAGTGTTTGGCTACCATTGGAGATGGTTGATCGGACACTTGACGCAACTCCTTGCTAGTCTAGGGTTGCTTTTCTGTAAACGAGTCAGTTTGAGTGACGACCTCGAGAAGTGAGGTGAGATATTTAGGCCTAGTTGTGGTCGTTATTTTTGGAATAGCTCTGGCTTTTAAGGTGCAACGTACCGCACTGTATTTTTTATGTGTGTTGCTTGTCTTGTGTGTGTCTGAATACAATTATTTTCTAAAATCTGGTGTCTTCATTTTAAAAAGACAGCAACACTACAACGAGGTCCTTCCCCAAAATATCCCTCGTCTCGCTTGAAAACGGGACGTTAATATAACTAAATTAAACTAAATCAACGGATCGTTCTAAAACCCGTTTGCTGTACATAATGTATAGGTAAATCTTATATAACGTGTTTGCAAACACACACATATAGCCGTAAAGAATGAGAATCTAACCTCCGTGAAATTGTGCGAGAGTTCAGTGTTGCGTTTTCGTCCTAAACATCTGTTCACGAGAATTCTTTGGCCACTGAACCAACAGAAGGCAGTAATGGTAATCACAAGCAGATGTACCCCTCCCTGCCTTAGCATACGGGAAAACTGAATGATCGATCGAGGGAAAACTGCTCTAGCGAGGGAAACAGGACGGGCACGGCGGCGAAGCCACCCCCACACCGCAAAGACACCAACACCCGGCCTGTCGAGAACCCTGAGGAATGGGGTACAATTTATCAAAAGAAATACGATTGACACCGAAGAACGCAAAGTTAAAGCCAAAAGGGAATCTGGTGATCACAAACAAGTAAAGCAGCCCCAAACCGGAAGTACCGAGACTCCTCCACCGGAAGACCGCCGAACAACACCAACACCACACTTTATTGATCTTTTGAATACAAATTTCTTTGAAACAAATACAATACAATTTACGGAGTATCAGTAATACAATAATTCAATTTACAAAGGAATTTCAATAAATACAGTCCAGTGCTTTAACAAGAATACTCCAAGAGAAATCCATCAGATGTCTCCAGCAGTATCTTCAGCATTCATGTACTATCAATTTATTAATTCGGTTGAGTCAATAGGCATACTCCACAAATTTCCCTGAAAAATACTCAAGAAAAATTTCTGGTAATAACATTGCGAAACCGTACGAAACCAAGCAAAAAGATGTTTGAGGCCACTACGATGTTTCCATCGATGTTCGCTCCATGTACAGAACTAACTCCAATGACGAAAATTACGTTAATTAATCAATTTAATTGTTGACAATTAATTACAGGATTTCCTAACGTCACCAAGAGTCAAAATATATGAACAAACAAAACAAAGTTAAGGCAGTAATGGTAATTCTGACTTATGCATTGAAGATTACCTTTTGTCTTATGATACATGTCCGTAATCTATTTCGGCATAAATTGTGAAACGTCTAGAAGCAAATGCGGTAATGCTGTATAACTATGCCAGTGAAATTCTGGTGTAATTTTCCATTTTCCGAAATAAATACGAAATATGCTGAGAAATAGGACTCTAATTTGGGTTAGAAAATTAATATCGGGGTATTGATGGATTTTATTGATGTTTTCAGAATAATACAACTTATATTCGATCCGAAACGTATTTTTCCGTAAAGACAGTTTTCGGTAGGATTTTACTTGTTATAAGACTTATCAATATTTTGGGAGACGGGAAATTTTGCAAATTTTATAATACATGAAGCGAATCTGATAATTAAAATATGGTTTTACATA
This sequence comes from Araneus ventricosus, assembly GCA_013235015.1. Taxonomy (NCBI): domain Eukaryota; kingdom Metazoa; phylum Arthropoda; class Arachnida; order Araneae; family Araneidae; genus Araneus; species Araneus ventricosus. The sequence continues at coordinate 6,703 of BGPR01040752.1, read as the reverse complement.
TACGGATTTTTCAAATAACTATAAACATCGAAATTATTTATTATTTACGTCGCTCATATTTAATGATATTTTACTGAATTTGGTGATAAAAAACTATGAACACAATTTTGTACAAAATATTCTTAAGTTGTATCAACATCACTGGTTTGATGTATTTCGGCATAATATGAAGAATCGTGGAACCTTCTTTATCAAAAATAATACATTTATTGGACGTTTTCCACAGCACAAAACATGTAAAACAAGCACATACACTTACATCACTGACTTCTCACATCGAATTCCCTCTTTTTAATTTCATTATTCTGTTTCGTTGCTAGTCAACGTTAACAAAAGACAATATCGTTGCCAAACTATTTTTATTACCTTTAGAAAAGAATTAATAACAAACGATATTTTTATTTCATTTCTCTTTCAGCCAAACGATGTTTTAAAATTAATTTCTTTTATCACCAAACGATTTTTTTAATCTAATTAATTTTTTTCTTTAAATATTTTAATAATTCTACAAATATATATTTTTTTATTCGTTAAGAATATCACACTGGAAAGACTGAAACGAAAAATAGGAAGATCATATGTGTAGGAATAGGAACAAAGATCGATATTAAGGGTTCCATTAAAAGAGTAATAAAATTTTGGCTTTTCATTTTATATGCATAGAATTGATGAAGGATAACGATCTCATTTCAAACGAAATGTATCATATCATTACATCATCAGTATAATTACAATGATGTAAGTTTATGCATGGCATTATTAAGAGTACTGATTATCATTTACTAGTATATTTTGTGAGTTTCTACGAAAGATTCAAGAAACTTCTCATAATACATTGGCATTCTGAAGTTAAAATAAACACTTCATTTTACATTATTATACAAAGATAGCCTATTATATCAAACATAAATCTATCACACACTTACCACGAATTCTATTAAAATACTTTTGATCAGCCATTTCAAATGAAATGACCTACAAATCTTCCTGAAACCGTTGCTACCATTCCAAAAAGCGAAGTAATATACTGACCCATTATAACCGCAAGCAGCATTCTGATTCACAATGACTCGACTGCAATCATTTCCGCAAGTTTTCGCTAATGAGATAAAACAATTCAGATTGCACGTTTAACTATAGATTTGATTAAGTTATCTCTCGAGCCGAAAAGCCTTGCGCAAAAGATGGCATGAAATTACCCTTTGAACACTGCAAATTTATTTAATTACTCTATTCAACTTCGCACAATCCGTCCTTTGAATCGGCGGAGCAAAGCCTTATGTCGTCAATAATTTACGTTGCTTGAAAGTGCTGAAACTTGGTACGCTACGGAAGAGAAGATCATTGGTAATCAGAAAGCAGCTACAAATGAGCGGTTCAGTTCTAATTATGTTGTAAATAAACTAGCGGGAGTGGTCTCTCCTAAACTTTCTCTTATACTTTCTAAGTCGAGATTCGTCAAAATCTCGAGTTCGAATTTTTTTAACGATTACAATACTTTCTCTTTGTATACTTCGTATACGAGAAAGTGAAACAAACAAACAAACCTGAAATCAAATATCTGTTGCCACGTTTCAAAAAAATATTACTTTGAAGCAGATGCGATAAAATAGGCAATGCAATGAACTAAAGCGAAAATTCTGCTTTGGAATTGAACTCCCTAGAAAACAGTTTATATTACCACAACCGTAACAATTGCAAAAGCGCGTAAATAAAAGATTTGCTGAAATAATGAGATCGGTTTGAATTTTATTTGCAACAATAAAAAAAATGTTACAATTCATGCTTGAAAACATTATATATTGTTGTAAATAAAATTTACAACAATAACAGATTACTACCAGTAATCATGCGCATGAGAATCGGTTAAAAGAAATTGAATATGCAATTTGAACACCTCTTTTTGACGGATTTGGCCCAAAATTTTATACGGACCTACATACATGACGATAAAACTGTGTACCAAATTTTATCCATCTAGCTATTCAGGTTTTTGAGTTATAGTGTTCACATGACCGCGGACATACAGATAGACAGACTTCCCATTGACGGAATTTGTCCAAAATTTGAAATATAGAAACATACAAATTATGTTTCAAGACCACATACCAAATTTCATCCCCGTAGCTCTAATAGTTTTCGAGTTAGCGTGTTCACAGACAGACATAATTCCAAAATTGGGTTTTTCGGACTCGGGGAGATCTAAAACGTGGATATTCGTCAAAATCTCGAGTTCGAATTTTTTGACGATTACAATACTTTCTCTTTGTATACTTCGTATACGAGGAAGTAAAAAGAAGTGATCTTTTTTGATGGAATGTAAAAATATTATGCTTGTCGCATAGTCTATTTTACTAATTTTGATTATATAGAAAGCTTCGGCAATTTTCGAAAATACATAAATATTCTGGTAATTATTGTCATGGGATGTGCAATTTTTTTTAAATGGTTAAATACAAATAATTAAATGCAGGGAAATCAATTCAAAATTAGAATGACAGCATTTTTTTACTAATAGACTTTATGTTATGTGTATTTGTTTCATATATTGTATTACTATCCGCCTTCGGCGACCAGCTTGTTCGCCGGGAATATGATTTCAATTGAATCTTGCATCATTTTATACTCATGATTCTCTTAACAACGTAATTTTAAACTTCAGATTGCAGTAGATGTTTAACCCATGTAAATATCTACTACGATCTGCTTGCGTTGATAAAGGAAACTTGAATATAAAATTATTCAAGATTCAATTGAAATTATATTCCACGCAGCGGCGGCTCGTCCATAAGAGCTGCAGAACTGCAGTCCCCCTGAAATTATTTTACAAGATTGTATTTTCGTTTTTATTCAAATTGGCTTACTGTCCACTTTGAGAATTCAGTGATCAACGAAAATGGCAAAAAAGTAATAAAAAATGTAAAAAGAAGACGGAAAATCAATCAAGAATTAAGAAGTCTTTTAGTGGAGCGAAGTCTTATGTATCAGTAATTTAAGTTACTTCTAAATGTTGGAACTACGTTGACTACGGACACAAGGAGAATTGATAGTCAGAATACAACTGCAGTTCAGGGGTGTGTTCGATTCGTGCCCAAAACGAAAACAGTGATAATGAGTTTTCTTAAAACATCGAAAAATTTCATAGCTTCCATATTTTCTTTGTGTTTCAATTATACTGGAAGCCTCGAAATTTTTGGAACACATATAGTTTGTTTAATTATTGTCTTTGGATGCACAAGTATTGAAGATTTTTAAATAAAATAAATGAAATTTTTTTCTTAAATAATTTGTAGATTGGATAATTTGCTGAAAAAACGTGAATGAATGCGATTAAGAAATACAAAGATGCCCTCTGATTACAAAAAAGACGCTATTTTTGAGTTATTTCATTATTTATTATTTTCAGAAATATATATTGTGTAAAATATGTAATAAAATATTATAAATAATATAATATAAATTATATGTGATATATATGAATGGGGCATTTCGTTATCAGCCTGTTCGAAAATGGTCATTCTATTAATTTTCGTCTTTCGAAACTCATATAATATATATTATGTGCGATATATATGAGTGGGGCATTTCGTTATCAGACTGTTCGAAACTGGACAAGAAAATCACCCTTCATGGTTTGACGGGTTCAAATTGCCTCTTCATACGAGAGATTTCTCTTCAAATTTGACGCGTTTAAATATATACATATGCGAGAGAAATGTTTAACATTGATTGAAAGCGAATAAAATAACCAATTGAAAGCGAATAAAATAACCATATGTTTTATGGCAGAAATATTTTTTTATTTACATATTATTTAAATATTTTTTTATTCAAAAACTCTCTTGGTAAACAACATTCCGTGTGAAGTATTTTTCGTTGTTCAATAATTTTCCTTGTTCTTCAGATGTCTTTGTGTAAATTATAACGTGATTGGGAATTCTAGACCTTGAAAGTGCAACTTAGAGCAGTCCATGTGAAAAGACAGACTCATCGAGGTAAATTCCAACATGATCGAAAGTTTGCCCCTGCGATTTGTTGATAGCCATCGTGTAAGCTGGAATTAACGGGAATTTAATTCCAGCTTTCCGCCGCGGCGGTTGAGAACGAATGGTAGCTTCACGTCACTGGTGGCTAATTTAATTCGTGGCAAGAAAACAACATCGCCACCATTGCATTCAGATACAATTTGACGTCCAAACTATGTCACGCGCATGATATAGCACTGACGTAATTTACTACTTTCTATTAAAAAACGGAAATTAATTTGAAATATAGGATTAATATAATTTAAAATTTCTCGGGAACTATTGATCATAGCAAGATACATTTTATATTAATCGATAGAAATTTTTATTTCACTATTTTAGAGCTATTAAATTTGAAATTAGAACTACAATTACTCTTTTAAATTTAAAATTACTGAAATTTAGGTGCTCTAACAGTGAAATAATGCTGTTTAACGTCTCGCAGTGCTATGGCGCGAGTTTTATTGTTGGTGACGTCAAAGCGTTACCGGAGGATCTAGGCTATTATATTAGTAATTATATGTGATATATATGAGTGGGGCATTTCGTTATCAGACTGTTCGAAACTGGCCATTCTAGTAATTTGCGTCTTTCGAAACTCATGCAGAAAATTCAAAAATAAATGAATGAATAAATTTAAATAAATGTGTTGAGTTCAATAATCAGGTGGCGTGTTTGGTGGTGGCCAAAATAATATGAACACTCTACCATTTCCACAATTTTTCAAATAACTCCCGAGAGATTGGATGAATATTCCTTGTACTCCGACCATGTAATTAAATCACATTTTACAGTAAAGATTTAGTCATGAGGGCATTTCGGAGCCAAATCAGAAATTTAGGAAGAAGAAAAGGATTCGGGGTCACCCCTTTTCACTGGAAGATGATAATGATTAGCAATTTTCAGAAATGGTGCTTTGTGCATTGGGAAATATTCAAATGCATTTTTGTAAAAATTGCACACATTTTTGCCAAGATATAAACGTTTTCTTAAGAAAATCCCAAATTTTTTCCCATGGTTTTTTCTTATAACGTGCAGAATTTTTAATCAAATTATACAAAATTTACAGAATATGTGACAAAATGTTAACGAAGCATTTTATTAAAACTTGCGGTAAGTATTTGGAATATTCGAGGATTTGCAGTAAATAGTTTCTAACTACTCATATGCGAAACATAGTATAATCTTTCTTTATAAATTGTTAACCAGATATATAAGGCAGTTTATATAAAAATTCCAACTGATTACCGTTATGATTCAGAAAGATATAGAAGTTGCAATAGATGAGTTTCTTTTATTATCTAAAAAATATGTTGAGGGTTTCTCCGCAAAATTATGTTTTTTAAACTTAACTTGATTCTTCGAATAGTAATCGTTGAACTGCAGTTTAAATTATGCATATAATTTACAAGTATACATGGGCATTCAGGTTTCAGCTTTCATATAATTCAATATTACTGCCCCATTATTATCTGTTATTCTAAAAAATTGAATATTTTTTAATAAAAAAAATTATTCAAACATTCAGTTCCATCTGCACCTGCACAGAAAATTTCACATCACAACTGAATAATATAATTATAATTATAAATCCCCAGCTGAAACCACTAATTTAAAATAATAAACCATTACACTCGAAGAATTCCATGAAAAGTTGAACAAGTCCGAGTTCGTATCTGAACTACAAAATAATAAATACCGGGTGCAAATCATGAAAGGATTAATAGATTGAATTGCGAGAAATGGTACGATGATTCTTCTTGACAAGGTGTTAGCCCTAGTCCCTTTAAAACTTTTCCCTTTTAGAGAGCAGAAACTTCCTTACGATAACTAGTGTATCGAGACAAGGAGTTACTCTTTTCAACTTCCTGTCATCCAGAGGAATGACTTTCATGAACATCCTTTCTGACAAATAGTCGCAGACTATGACGGAGTTAAATTGATTGAGAAGTAGCGTTTTCCTAGTTAGAATCAATTTGTCTTCATCAACTGATTTGGATGGAAAATTCTTGAAAGCTTCCGTCACTTTTGTAAGATGGAGAAGGTCGCTGAGATCTCAGAAATATTTCTTCGCATTATGATAATAACTCGCTGAATTATTTTCTGAAAATTGCAGACGGTAGGAAAACTATTGAAAAGATTTAATTTTCGGAGAATAAATGTTATTGATAGTTCGGTTAAATTTATAATTCCACATTCGATTGATTTTCGGAGAAAATTTATGTCATGGGAAATTCTTGAACATGATTTACATATACAGTATACTCTCCATTATCCTTGCGCGGATTACCCGGTTTGCGGATTAGCCGTTCTCATTCCGGACTTAAAAAAAAAATTTAAAGAGAAACATTTTCACGCTTATCATGCATGTAAAATCGATGCGGATGTTCGATCGAGAGATTCATTCCGTGAAACTAGTGAGCCGTGACGGCGGAGGCTAAAGAATAGATTTCTTTTTCTTCCTCCACATGCAATCTCTACCGGTTCAGCCCTTATTTTTCCTAGAAATGAATCATCCACTTCCTGCTAGCTCATTCTCGTACGAACACGCTTCTTCCTGAGACGTCATTCTTTAACTTCTTCGTCTTCTTTCAGTTTCGCACGTGTTCCTTATTTTTTAATGAGTGATGCGAAACGAAAACGAAACGTTTTAAATGTTCGTTTAAACGTTACGTTAA
>BGPR01040751.1:0-13855 GCA_013235015.1 Araneus ventricosus | reverse complement strand
AACAAGGTCAATGAAATATTAGCCTTAAGCCAAAATATTACTACAGTCCAAGAGCTTCGAAATTATTCAACTTTTGGGACAATAGCAGTTGTTACTCCATCCATACAAAGAATTTAATTTAGACGTGGTTAATTTATTTTTCATAGGGAATTGTTAAACATTTCTTGGATCTCCCTCAAGTATTTTAAGGCTCAACAAAACACTTCATTTATGCCAGATGCGAAAATCCTATACCTAATATAATAAATATAATATATATCTAATATAATAAATCTGAACACAAATAATACTTGAACAGCTCACTTGTATATATAAACACTGTTTAAATATACAAGTGAGCTGTATATTTAAACAGTGATTAGTGAATGTCTATGTTGCCATTACATATAATAATCATTTTCTTTCTTTTAACACTTATATTTAACTTCACTTGTTTGATGTTTGTAAAGATGGAATTTTATAATTCATTTTTCACTCACTTCCTGATATGTTGGAGATTTTTTTTATTTCTGTACACTAGTGTGTTTTCGATTAAAATACAATATTACACAAAATAAAGACTGATTTTTCAGTTAATCGATAAATATGATTAAGGTTTGATTCCATATGAGTGGCGCCACCTGGTAATGAAATTGAAAAAAAAAATCAAGATTTAAAATTTTTTATAATGTTGATTTAGAAATTAAAGACTAAAAAGTAGAAAATGATAAAATTTAACTAATTTGATGTATAATATACTTTTAAAAGTTCGTTTTTATAAACTTTATTTTCTTAAATTCATTTTTTCCAAACCGATATATAGTGTGACTCGCACCTAAAAGTATCGCCAAATCTTATCGAAATCCTTTGAGAGCTTTTCGACAGTCTTAGGCCTCCCTTAGGACAACCTGAATCTCCACAGAAAAAAAATTGTCCGAAAGGAGTATTACATTTTCTTTTGAAAAAAGACTTTAACCTCAACCATGCTTTTCTTCGATCAATGTATAACTCTGGAGCATGACAAAAAAAATTGAATTTCCTTTGAGAATAACTTCAGGTTTGAAACAAAATTCACCAAAAATAATTTTAAAATACATGCTGGTGAACTGAGGTAAAAATATAATCCGATACATCTTCTCTAAAATTTAGGGATCGAATGAAATGGGGAAAATATTCCTCATGTATTAATGTTTTAAATTCCTTACTGTTGAAAATTTGCATAAATATTTTTCTCAGAAAAGTTCCCTACGACGAATATTAGATTTAAAGAAGAAAGTTCCTGATTAATGAAATGTGATTAATCATTGCATCATTAGAAGGAATATTTATTAAAGTCCATTCTCTAATAAACTTCTGATTCCGAAACTTCCTATTTCTGTTAAATATCTGTATGAATGTTTGCCTCACAACAATGTCTTACTACGAATAGATTTAAAGAAGCCAGTTCCTCATTTATAAAATACGAATAATCATTCAAGCAAGTACAAAGAAAGACATATATTCTTTAACAGGATTGAAAACATTAAAATTTCTAAAATGAATCGTTTAGATTTCACTGCACTTTGAAATGATTCATAAATCAAAACCAAAAAATATTCTTGCGTGATATATATCTTTTCTATCTGTAAATTGTCATATTTATTAAATTCCTTTCGCAAATAAATTCTAAATTTAAAAAATCTCCTTCTTAGGTATGTGCAACTATTTTAAAAAATATTGTCTTTCCTTTTCGAAACACTCTACATTTAAGCAATCAGCCAGTTATGAGTAGTTACATTGCAATGAGATCAAAACCTGATTGTGCACACTAAAGACTTTTGTACCACCATATATTGTAGATATCCATAAAAATTAAATTTTCTCAACCTTCCAGCGGGTGCGCTAAAAAATTTGACACGAGTGGGCGTGTGTAATATTTTTTACGACACAATAATATTCTTCATTTTTACTATTGAGCTGCAAATTATTTCATAATACTAATAAGAGAAAAGTCAGGAAAGCAAATCTTTTCATCAAGAGTGAAAATTAATTTTCATATTATTTGGAAAATCTAAAATCATACTGAAATCAGAGAAAGTAATGAAATTGAATAATATTATTTTAAAGAAAAGGTATTAAGCAATATATAATAAAAAATTATAATACAAACTAAGATTGTACAACGAATACTTTCTCCTTAGTTTCTAATCTTTGTCCTTGCATATGAAACATTGAACTTTTGTTAAGTAATGACGCTTACAAGTACACTATATATTGCACCAACTGCACTTCATGGATTTTGATGATCGTTTTCTTTCTTTCAAACAGAAAACACAAGCTATTCTTCTCAATACTGGTCTCTGTTCACTTGCTTTTTCAGGTTCTGATATATAATTGAAACTTAAAGATATGGTAAGGCATATTGCGAAGATCAGACCTTTTGGGCTCGAGTAGTAAGGTGTTTTTTCTATAAGACTGAACGTTAAGTTTTTCAAGAAAAATTCTTCGGCTTGGTGGATTATTGGCAGGCTTATAACATATTAAATATTTTTGATAATGTAAAATCAAATATTAAATCGCCCTAATCCGCACATGTTTTATAATTATCAAACTGAAACGTGAAGACGCTATAAAAATTATCGAGTGACACGAGCGGGAGCGTTGCATAAACTTTACGACAGAAGCATAAAACAGTATAAAAGCACCTTGAAACTTAGATAAACCCATTTACTCCTGAAGAGAGGGATCGCATGAAGGAATAGCAATGACCTTCAGGCAGTTTTGACTCCGAATAAGAAAACAGGGTATGAAAAATCCCGTTTGTCGTAAAATTTGCGCAGACGAGCCCGCTGGAAGGTTAATAATATAAATATGTTGCACAGGTGCAGCTTTAAAAACAAATGCTTAAAAAGTGGTAAACAACCACAGGAATAATTACCACAAGCAACCATTTGTAACAAAATTTTAAAAAATGACGGGAGGCTGTCTTTTTCAAACAGCTGATGCTAAAGGCGAAAGACTGCTTTACTCACGTCACTCTTTTCCAAATTTCAAAATTTTCTTGTAACTTCTGTTGTTACCCTTTATCTCTAAAATAAGACATTAGTTATGTTTTTAACATGCGTAATTACCGAGATATAGAGGACCACGTCACTAATTAATGATTATTTTTGCCCAACTTTGTGATTCAGTAATCGCTGAACTACAATTCCGATTTCCAATTTTTTTTCGTAACTTTTGTTGTTACCATTTATCTGAAAAATAAGGCATTAGTTATGTTTTTAACTTATGTAGGTACCGAGATATAGAGGATCTCCCATACAACGTTTTGTGTCGCATTTTGGCGTGTGAATCAAATTCCTTCCTGAGACCCCAATGGGAGGAACGTAGTCCTGCGTTAAAATTCCTTGCAACAGCCTACAGCTCAGACACATAAACCCAAGCCTGTTATGATCATGGTTACTGAATAGTTAAAAGTATATCAAACAATGCGACAGACAGAAGACAAATTGCTACTTGATTCACATTTATTGAAAATGGGCTTGGAGTAGATAGCACGAATAATTTCTTTAAATTACTGCGTGATGGGAATATCTTAAAACGCTTGAAAAAATTCTGCATGACTGTAATTTGAATTAGAATTTTCATATTTGAGTATAAATTATTCATTTAACACCAAATCAAATAATTACAAACACGGTACTTTGTACAATTCCCTGTTGTTCTAAATAGAGAAGTACCAGGATATAGCAACTGCAAGTAAGCCATAATTTGTAAAGATTGAACGACATAAGTCAAAATCAACAACCAAAGAGAAAATTCTTATGTATCTTCATTAAAACAAATCGTGAATCTAGTTTCAGGTTTCGAAGATGCAACAAAAACTTCTATGGTTGAATGTAATGGTATTTAATGTTTGGTATATGTAATCACATGGGGGATAAAGTTGTGCATAGAGACGTGATTTCCAAAAGTAAACGCGTGAGTTGTATGAAATTGTTTATTATTAGATTGTTTCTCCACAACCCACTGGAATTTGTGTGTAATTTCCCCAATAAATGTGGAAGAGTGTTCTAGTAATGACGCAAGTACAAACTTCGGCATTTAAGCTTTTAGGATAAATACTGATGATATAATTTATTCGGAACTTTCTATTATTTTGTAAGTGGAAATAAAGAGCATATGAATAAGTACTGATTTTGCAGCATTTAATTTTGAACTTTGTTCCTATTTTAAAATTCTAATATATTCGTTCAAACAAAGGAAATAAAAGTTGAACTTCTGTTCAAGATTCAATTATAGTATGCATTCCATTTCCTTCCAGGTATGTTCTAAGATATTTGATGAAAACGGGAGTACATTTATACCGAAATCAAAACAAAGAATTGCTTAACAATTGCACAACCCGGAATTTGCATTTAATAGCAGAATCAGCTGTAGAACGAATGAGTGAAAATATTAATTTATATTATGTTAAGTGATACCTTGTAGCAACCAAGCTCTGACCAAGGTTATAAGCGAATATTTAAGTATTACCTGTGTTGAATATCTGGTTTAGCCCCAATTTATGGAAGATGACTTTCAACGGAAACTGGTCCACATTTATATTTCGCTCGGAAAATAACCTGGATAATCTCCAGTAGTCGGACGGAGCGCAGCAAACATTTCGATGTTCTAGCACGCATCTATCTGGTATTTAATGAATAATTCTGGTTACTAAGAGTACATCCATATGATAAAAAGTATAACATTCCTAATTCAATTTGTGTTCCTGAGACACGCAATCCATGTCCTGCAGATATTGAAGATCAGAAATATAGAGGCGGAAGTAGCATATTATCTTCACATGAATTGCAAATTTGCGAGATGCAACCTCAGAAAAGTCCTCGGCTAATTCCAAAATTAGACCAAGGAATTAGATAAAACCATTATTACCACACATGTTATATTTCGGTATGTTTTTAAATAATGTCGATCTATTGCCATGTTATTTCTTATTAATATAGTTTTAAGTCAAATTAAATTTGATTCGACTTTTTACGCTGCGTAAACAAGCAATTCTTAAATAACTGTAAAGAATGACCTAGTCTTGTCACATGGGTATATAACAGACAGAAATGGATAAACGTAACACCACTTAAAGAAAAAAAACACTTAAAATACTCCAAAATATACCTCTTTACGAATGTCGCATACAGTGAACATTTATGAAGGTGGTATGCTTTGTTATTCAGAAAGAGCCTGTAAACCAACCCAATTCACTCACTATGACAGCGAAAGAATAAACCCGCTTGCATATATGATGACTTGGCATCCATTAACATAACGAGATCTCCCAGACATTTTCTCACAAATCTGAAAGTTTTTTTTGGTTTTTCTGAAAGTTTGCCCAAATGAAAAGCAGACTTTAACTGGAGCACTATATGTCTAATCGCCGTGTATTGATTTGTTTACCTAGTACGGCCTTTAACACCGAAACATCGGTGACTCCGTCTACAGTGGTGCTATGCCAGAGCGACGTGTAATGCCACAGATTGGCAAAACGTGGTGTTTAGGGATGAATTCCGGTTCGTTTTGGGGGCAGATGATAACAGCGTACGGGTGTGGAGGCGGCCTGGTGAACAGTACAATTCCACTCACGTTGTCGAGCGACACACTACCCGCACAGCAGGCTTAATGGCCTAGGGGGCCATAACCTATGCATGCCGGTCCACTCTAATGGTGGTACGTGGAACCTTAACAGGCCAGAGTTATGTTTATGACATTCTTCGACCCGAAGTGGGACCTTTCCTAAGTAGTCTTCCAGGGGTAAGTTTCCAGCAAGATAATGCTCGTCCGAATACAGCTCGAGTTGCTCAAGACTTCCTACGTCATGTTCAGACTCTTCCATGGCCGGCCCACTCCCCGGACTTGTATCCTATAGAACATGTGTGGGACCAGCTGAAGCGCCAGATGCCGCTGTGTCACTCTACATGGTTTGGAGGTGGATGTTCCAGATTTGTGGTCCATCTGCCTCAGGAAAACATCAGACGTCTAATCAACACAATGCCGCACCGTGTTGCGGCAATGTATTGCAGAAGCAGGTGGTCAGACGAGCGAATGAAGTTGCACTGTATTTCTCTAATTGCACACACTGTATTTGTTTAATTGTCTTGATTTTTGGATCAAATGAATCTTTCATCTGTTTCATTATGTGTATTAAATTTCACTTCAATCCGATGGTTCCCTTCTTGGTGCGATATTTTCAATGCACCTGTGTGTATTAGAGAGGGGAACGATGAAACCTATGATTGAAAATTGGGTCGCAAATATTAAAAGGCTTTGAAACACTGACTTAATATGCCAGGGAATGAAGAAACCCGCCTATTATATCAAGGCTTGGCCATACACGTGCGCAACGAGGTCTTCCAGAGAGCTTCTTAGAAATCTGGAAGTTTATGTTATGCCAGAATGAGAAGACGTCTTCAACTGAAGGGGTTTTATGTCAAATCTCAATGGATTAATGTGTTAGAGTATAGTACCTTTAGAGTATAGAGTGATAGCATTCAAGTCCAAAACATCCAACACAATATCAATCCGTCATTCTGCCATGAAAGCCAAAAACATTTGGCATGCAGGGAGAATTCATGAAAGTGGTATGCCCTGTCATTCGGAGGAAGACTGTTCACCAGCCCAGTCTACTTAATACGGCAGCGAAAGAAGAAATCCGCTGACTTTATAAAATGACGTGGTAACCATGTACACAATGATGGCTTTCAGAGAGCTGAAAGTTTATGGTATGCCCAATTGAAAAAGCGACTTTAACTGAAGCGGCGTTATGTCTAATCGCAGTGAATTAACATGCTTTCTGTTAGAGAATGGAATGGTTCACTACGCCATGAACATGCCATCATCCTGAGTGGACACTTTCTGTTTATGATGGATGTATGTGTCTAAAGTGAGGAAATTCCTAAAATCGACGCAAATTAATCTGACTGCGCAATTTTTTTACTACATCTAATTGCTCTCTTTTCTTCTTTGAGGAACGAGATTTAATTATTTGAAATTGTATGTAGTTTACTGTCTTTTCCTTCAAGTTGTCCTTAATTTTCGACTAAATTCTCTGCCATAGTAAAATTCTTTTGATAATTTATTACGATAATCGTATGGATTAATTACAGATGGAGGCTAAAATAATACGAACACCTGTGAAATAATGGAAAAGCTTTATTAATAGGGGGTTGGACCACCCTTTGACTGAAGTACAGATTTAATGCGCCTTGGGATAGATGCATAAAGGTCATGGACAATATTTAAAGGAATATTAAGCCATTCCTCCTGCAGAGCGGTCTTTAATTCCGAATGTCCGGATGGAGGTGGAAATCGGGAACGAATTTTGGACTCCAAATATTGCCATAAATGTTCAATAATATTCAAGTCCGGAGACTGAGGGGGCCTGGCGAAATGGTCAACTGCATCGTCATGCTCTTCGAACCATTCTTGAACACACCTAGATGTGTGGATAGGGACGTTGTCGTCTTGAAAAAGCGGTCGCTCTCCAGGGAATACAGTCTGGACAAAAGGATGGACATGATCCCCTAGAATGCTTAGATAGTGATTGGATTTGATCCTCCCATGCAGAATAACAAGTGGCCCAAGACCGCGCCAAGATATTGCACCCCATACCATAATGGAGCCACCCCCATGCTTCACAGTCGGCAAGAGGCATTCAGGATTAAACGATTCTTTGGGAGTTCTCCAGACATGAACGCGTCCGGTCGTCTGAAATAGGGTGAATGACGATTCATCTGACCATATTACCTGTTGCCACTGCCGTGGGGACCAGCATTTGTGATCTCTGCACCATTGGCGCCGCTTGAAAGCATTAGTTGGTGTCACCAAGGGTTTACGAATTGCCACTCTGCCATAAATGTCAGCAGCATGAAGTTCCCTTTTGACAGATTTTGATGAAACGGGGTCCTGGAGATGACTGTTCATTTCGGATGTTATCTCGTATAACGATTGCTTATGCGTTCGGGCTACTATGCGCTTCAAGACCCGTCTATCCCTATCAGCAAGCTTTGACTTTCGGCCACTGTTGTGATTTGAAGACATCGTCTTACCCTCTTTCGTGTCATAACGGCTGATACCGTACTCCTTGCAAACCCCAAAAGGTTTGCTGTTTGCGTAACCGATGCTCCACTTAAACGCGCTCCAACTATCATTCCTCTTTGGAACTCTGACATTTCAACTTATCACAGAGAGTTCGATAGAAGCATGCAACGCAGGTGACTGCTGTGGAGAGACTAATATCTTCCTCTTCACGCTCACTAGGTGGCAGACTTCTGTGGCAGGTGGCGCGGCTGTACTGCAGGTGTGAAATACGTCATACTTTTTCACAGGTGTTCGTATTATTTTGGACTCCATCTGTATATTAGTCTTGAATTAATTGAAACACATCGCCAAAACCCTCAAACTGCTGACAGAATTTAACTGAGAAATCTCAAAATATCCTCTCGATAACTTTCCATGTAAAGCCACATCCGCCCCTTAAAAAAGCTACGAAAAGTCAAAGGTTTACCTACTATGGCAAGAAAATGCAGGTTGGTCATCGTGGAGAAATGGTTCGTTAGCAATATAGGAATTCCTTTTCTTTTTCTCAGTGTGCAAACAGGATATCCAGAATCAGTGAATCAATATCAACTGCAATTATGTATAGGTGTTATCTTACACGTCATCTGTAATTAAAATATTATTTAGATATAATCTTGCTCTTTTTGGAATTACTAAATTCACAGAATGGGAATGTAATTCGCAGAAATGAAAAATTAAACAATGTCCTATTACATGTTTTTTCTAAATTTTTGAAAGCCAAAATTCGTTACAATGTTCTTATATAAATATTTCTCTTTTTCTCTTAACCAAAATTAAATAATTCTTAAAGATCAAATTTGTGTGGTTCCTTGTAATTCTACAACGGTGATTACAAAGATTCAACAGTTACACGTAATCCAAACTTAAATAGGGATTGACCGACGGCACAAAAATAAATCACCAACAAGGAAGAAATTTCTTCTTTTTAGCTCTTAAAATGCAAATCCAATGCTACCACTTTCAACAATACAAATATTGTCTTGTGTAGTTACATACTGTCTAAGTAGTGCTTTATATTCTTTCGGGTAAGCAGGGTAGACATTAGTTCATTATACTATCTGACTTCAAAGTTACAGAATATAAATATCTAATAAACTTCAATTTGGGATGTCCCTCGTATCTTCATCTGTTTTTCAATGATTGCATCTTTATTCTTGTTTCCTAATTCCACATTCAAACGGTAAAATAGAGATAAAAGTTCAGTTTCCCTTTTCATGGTTTTCTTACACTTTTCATATATGCAGTTGAATGTTGTATAGTTATCTGTGTACTTCTTTCTTAAAAAGCATCGCCATACTTAATTAGCAAGCATATACAGTATCCATGCCTTTTGCACGGAATTTGGATCAATTATTAACGCATCCTTTAATTTAAAACTCTAATTTAATTTGTATTTCTAAGTTTTTGTATTTGGAAACTTGTAGTAAATAAGCAGTTTTTATTAATATCTGTGATTTTGCAGAAAAGATTAATTCTTGAAAGATAACTACAATTTTTTTATTTTTAATAATTTATATAGACATTTATATCCGAAATTAATTGTAGTTATAGTAAAAAAAATTATTTCTTCTAAAATGTACTACAAGAGGTTCATTAATTCTACTTCAATTCAAAATAAGGTAGAATAGGTAAACTAGTAGAAAACAAATTTTACACACAATTCTGCTTCCATACACAATAAATAAAAATCCCATTTCGATATTCTGGCTGGAGTTTCTAAGATTATTTCTCTCGTAAAGTTGTAAAGGAAGTTTATTTCGCTTTTTCCATTGAAATTTCAATAATCCTGATCGAATCTCTAAACATCAGCTTCTTTCATCAAGTTGTAGTGACTCGATTTACAATGCAAATTTTGAAGAACACCAACGTTCCCTTCTTTGGCTTCAACACAACTATTGATTGGATCCTACGACCGACTAGCATGCAATTTACATTTCCTTCCTTTTAAAAGTGTAATCGTAAAAATTCGGAAACAGCTGTACTGAAGGTTACAAAAAAATCAAATATCAATTATGATAAATATAATTAAATTTCACCTTAATTTACCTTACACTTTGACTCTTTAAATCCGATGCAACTTTTCTTTTCTAGCTCCTTTAAAACAGGATATTTTGGGAGAAGGCGACATGATTTGGACTCTCCCAATCTGAGTGGTCATTTACCACTCCACTCCTGCTATAACCTTCCTTTAAGGTTCATGGAAATGGGCTGCGGGTTCCAAGGATAATTGGACCTCCTCTACCGCGTTTATCTCCTTAACGATCTCGGAACCTCACCTCCCCTCAGAAGAAGCCAACCGCCTCAGACCGGCCTTCTTCACTGTTAAAGGGAAATTTTTTGACCGCCCGAGACCGCTTCGTTCGGTGCCAGAAGGTTAAAATTACTTGAATATTATTAACTGAACTTATTTTCTACAAAAAGAATCCAAATAGCTTACCTTCCTTCACTTTGAAGTCTGCAACAGAGTGTTAATAGACACGAGTAGCTTTGAAATTTAGAAAGAAAATTTAAATTTTCATAATTTATTTTAAAAAAATAAAGCCATTATCTGATACACTGGTCTCCAAAAATAATGCACTATTTTGAAGATGTTAGAAAATTGGAGTTAATATGGATAATTATGTATTTAACTTATAACTTTCGTAAAATTCAATATTTCTTTTCAGAGATTCAAGTTCAAAAAATATCAGTTTGTGCAAGAACCCTCGTAATTTAGCTTCTCTTATATTGTACCAAAATTCCTGAAGTTGCAATGCCTATATCTTTCTGAATACTAATGGTATTGAAGAGGGCTTTTTATATAAGTTGCCCTATATATCCGGCTTTGAAGTTATGAAAAAAAATTCTCTACTTCTCGCACATGCGCAGTTAAAAATTATTTACCACAATGCTCATATTTCCTGTAATATTCATTTTTAATTTCAATTTAATTACAATGCTTCTTTTAGATCTTGTCATGTATTTTGTAAGTTTCGTACTATTTGGTGGAAAACTATGCATGTTATTAGCAAAAACCATGCAATGAAATTAGGGATTTTTTAAGAAAACCTTTATATCTCCTCGAATATTTTTGCTGTATTTATGAAAACGCACGTAAATATTATGTACATCAAACATAACATTGATGACACCTACATCTCGTTATGAGCTTTCTGTGAAACAGTATGGGTAAAACTCCATTTTCGCCTTCAATTCTTTCTGTTGTCCCCTCTAATTGCCCTCCTGAGTTCCGACGATAGTATGTCCCACGATCCTCAGCAACTGGTTGCGAATAATAGTATCCGTATTAGCTCCAATTCAATTTTGTAGCATCTTCAAAACTACGCGTTATTTTTGACACTAGCGTATATCCCGTGTTCCCTTTCCGTGTAATAGTAACCATATTAGCTCCAATTTTGTAGCATCTTCAAAACTGCGCATTATTTTTGACACTAGCGTATATCCCGTGTCCCCTTTCTAATCTTGGCCCAGAAACTAATTGCGAATAATAGTATCCATATTAGCTCCAATTTGATTGCGAATAATAGTATCCATATTAGCTCCAATTTGATTACGAATAATAGTATCCATATTAGCTCCAATTTGATTGCGAATAATAGTAACCATATTAGCTCCAATTTTGTAGCATCTTCAAAACTGCGCATTATTTTTGACACTAGCGTATATCCCGTGTCCCCTTTCCTAATCTTAGCCCAAACTAATTGCGAGATAATAGTATCCATATGTGGCTCAATTTTGTAGCATCTTCAAAACTGCGCATTATTTTTTAACACTAGCATATATCCCGTGTTCCCTCTCTAATCTTGATCAAGAAACTAATTGCGAATAATAGTATATATATTAGCTCCAATTTGATTGCGAATAGTAATATCCATATTAGCTCCAATTTGATTGCGAATAATAGTATCCATATTAGCTCCAATTTTGTAGCATCGTCAAAACTGCGCATTATTTTTTGACACTAGCGTATATCCCGTGTTCCCTCTCTAATTTTGTCCCGGAAACTAATTTGTAAGTCTTTTAGGCATATGCATCCAATTGCAAAAATACTTCAAATGACGTAAAAAATAGATTTGTTTCTTGAGTCAATAAATATACAGCTGAAGAAACTTGTTTAACTCCAGCAGGACAAAGATATTGTACGATATTGAACAATATTCGCAATATTGTATAATATTGCATAATGTCATATAATATTATGTAATATCTAACAATATTATACAATATCATGCACCATGTTGTGCTACCTGGGAATGCCATAAAGAAATATATTTTATGCTATTTGAGTCGAAAAATGTTTTTATTTAAAAAGCTGCAAATTCTAAATTTTACTACAGTCCACCCGTCCTAAAAATCATATTGAGTAAATCATTCTTGAAGCACTAGCGTTTTAAACCGAAAAGGTTCCAATCGTTTCTGACTGAAACGTACTGAGCTATGAAGCTTTGAATTTCATAATTTTATACCCATCAATGGCCGCATCGAGCACACGTCGGTCGCTGATTGTCAGATCTTCCACTAGGCAGCCATTGAAATGACGTAAAATCTTCTAAAATATTGATATTCAAAGCTTCATAACTCAGTCATTTTTTAGTCTCAGAAGAATGGTGTAAAATATTATAAAGAAGTATAAAATATGTAAGAAGTATAAAATATTAGTGTGTCAAAATTATTTTAGCAAATATTAATAATATGTCCAGAAGATTATAAATATTTTATTTCGTAATTTTTTTTCAACAGTACATTTATTGACTCAAACAACATGAAATTTAATTTTGTACATGTAGAATTATATTTCACGTTGTTAGTGTACATTTTTCCGATTGTATGTCTATTCCAATCTTTACAGGTTTATAAATTAACTAATGGGACCTTTTAGAGTTTATATCCTCCAAACTGGGGAATAAAACCGTTATTATAAAAAAGTAATTATTTTTTTACAAAAAAGAACAAAACCACGGGATTAAATAAAACTAATACCTGAATATTCATGAATTTATAAATATAAGTTCTCAGTTTCATATTTCTGTTTTATTGATCTCAAGTAAAACCTCGCAATCTGTCTATAAGGTGTACCCAAATGAAAAGAAGACCTTAGATGCATCGGCGTTGTATCAAATCCTAGTGAGTGAATGTGCAAACCGATAGATGGCGTGGCGGTATTCCCAGTTGCACCTGCGTAGTTAACGGCTTCGTATCAATATCCTCATTTCTGGAGAGTTGTGTCCACAGTACGTTGCATGATGGATTCCTCCTGATCCGCACAAAGAGCAGTTATCCAATTTCTTCGCTCAGAAAGGGAGCATGCTTCACAAATTTTTCGCAGGATGAAAGATGTGTACGAAGAGCAGTATATCGCATAGTGCACCATATTCCGGTGGTGTCAGCATTATGAGGTGGGGAGCGTAAACATCAAGGAATTGCCACACCTGTGGCACAGTTGGTCACGTTGTGACCAACAGTGCCACGATTTCGGCTGTGGATGAGCAGAATCGTCATATCACCACACGTGAAATTGCTGTTGAACTGTAGATAAGCAAAGTAACTATGCATCATGTGATCCAGTAAAAGATTGGTTAACGCAAAGTTTGTGCACCGTGAGTGTCCAAACATCTGTCAGAGAATCAGAAAACGGCGAGAATGGGTGTTTGTCCGACCAAGCAGTTTCTACACTGAAGCCATCCACTCCCTTCCTACGCGCTGGAATCAGTGTATCAATGCCCGTGGCGATTATTTATAGTTGTACTGTTCCACATGAACTGTA
>BGPR01040750.1:0-13855 GCA_013235015.1 Araneus ventricosus | reverse complement strand
GATAAGCTTAAAATCTTTTTCAGATTTCTGGACAAAATTTTTACATTCAAAATATTTAAATATTTCAAGGTCTTTCAGTAAAGTAATACTTAATTAAAAAATTAAATTTTTGAAGCCTCGCAAAAATCGTTGACATTATTTAAATTTCTTGGGGCTCTCAAGCAACCGTTTTACGCAAACAATGTTTCAATTTTTCAGGATTCTCAGCAAAAACTCTCATTTGGAAATAATTATAACTTCTTTTCTGAACCTTTTCATGGTCATTTAGTGGATAAAACTTAACTAGCATCTCTTTTAGGGTCGACTCTTAATCGACTTGTCTATAATTATATTATTTTCATAATTAAATCTATAATAAACTATTGAACAGTTTTAATTACAATTACCAAAAATTTAAAATATGTATAGATTAATTATGGTATAGAACAGTGGTGCGCAAACTATTTTCATTTTCGGGCCCCTCAATTTGTGTAAAATTTTATCGGCACCCCTCTGGAGGTCTGATAACCAAGGTCGCGACCTCACTGGGGATCGCAACCATACTTTTTGAAGAAAAGCCTTATATATATTTATTGTCAAATAAATTTCTTTGAATTTAGCGATCCACAAAAACTTTCTCACGACCCCTTTGGGGTTTGCGCACCACTGGTAAGAAGGAGAGTTTCCGCTCCCTGCTCGTGTATGGCGGTCCAATTTCCCGCTCCTGATAAATTAGCCAACGGGAGTTCTCCCTACGATTTTCTCGCAAAAAGCTACCATAGCAAGTACCCAACTTTCTAGTCTCGTTGCTCGTTGGAGCACACTTCCTATCAAACACAAGATTCTGCTTTACAAAGCCATAATTCGTCCAGTGCTTATGTATGGTTCCCAAGTCTGGGGATCAACATCACTAATGAACATCAAGAAATTGCAAGTTTTTCAGAACAAGCAACTTATGCACATCGTTAATGCTCCATGGTATGTCCGACGTAAAGTCATTCACGACGACCTCAAAATTGAGCCTATTTCGGAGTTTATCAAAAAAACCTCGACTCGTTTCTTTAATAAAATTCCCCAGATTCGTAACGAGCTGTTGCAAACACCAGTTTATGACCCTGCGCTCCCCAGTTCAAGGAAACGTCCTAGAACTGCGATGGATGCGGTCTTTGTTAATTTCCCACTAGTCAAAAGACTTAGATCAGATCCAACTCCTACCAATCTGGGTGTTTAAATTTTTTTCTAAATTACCTTTTCGAACTTTGTTAGCTACGTTGTGCTACGCGCGACTTTTTCTGCATTACCCACCACTTAAATTATCTCCCATTTTTCACGTGCTAAATGTTTAGCTTTCTTTCTTGTTACCATGCCAGCAGCAGTTTCTTTGTTGTGGGTTCAACGATCAACGTATTTTTCATTAATTAAATTATTCCCCCATCTTTTCGCTCCCCTTATGAACTATTGCTTTCTTGGAAGCAGTCAGAGAGCATTGTTTCTCTCTTTTTTACCCTATTTATCTCAAAAAGCTTCACTCGGCTATGTCAAAATCTTTAATTAAATTCCCTTTCCTAAATTATGATGTGGAGGTGCAAGTGATTTCTTTTCACAAAGCGGAACTCCGTAATCTAACCCACGTTGACGTTGAATATGGCGCGTAAAATGATCGTAGTACAGAACCCCCTCTCTTACCACCGTACCCGTGACCAAATACTATGTAGTACAATGAAGAAAACTGAGTACGGATTTGGGGAGTTTTCCTTTGCACCGATTGCCTTCCAAATTCGATACAGCTCTATAATTTTGATAACAAGATCGCATATCAAATTCCATTTGTCTGAATCGTTGCCCTGTCATCAGGTTCACATTCAATGGCAAATGCACAGACCGACTGAACGCCAACTGCTTGACGTATTTGGTTCAAAATTTGATACATAACTTCAATTCTAGTAATAAAACTATATGCTTAGTTTCATCCATCTTTTTATTTGCGTTTTCGAGTTATTGTATACAGATGGCATGGATTTATTACGGACCGAATTCATCCAAATTTCGCTAGAAAACTGTATAAAGTCCACATACCAAATTCCATGTCTGTAGCTCGTTGTGTTTTGGAGTTATCGGGCTCACAGACCGACCGACAGGCAGACATATTTAAAAAAACCGGGTTTTTTTCGAACTCGGAGAAGTCTGAAAAGTGGAGATTCATCAAAATGTCGAAATCGAATTTTTGACGATTTCAATGCTGTCTCATTGTTATACTTCATATACAAGAAATAAAAACAACTGTGTGATAAAGAAAAGGAAATGAAATTAATAACTATAACTACTGAGCAGAAAGAAGACTTCAGTGAAAAATTCGTTAAAATTAATTAAATAGTTTATTGAAGCGAAGCTTCTTAACGCAGGCTTCGGGATGCAGAGTGAGCGTCACGAACGGAAGTTCATCATAACAGCGCAGGTGCACCCTTGCGGCAACGTATTATACTCTCGTTGACTGTGTGTGTTATCATGTTGACATGGAATGCGTGCCTGCGCTCTGTTCAGAGAATAGAGTGCATAGAGAAATTTAACATAACAACAACAAACACTAACTTTTCTGATGGTTTAGCGAATGGTGCGCATGGAAAGTTGATTGCAGAATTCAAAGAAGAAAACAACGTTTGCAGAGTATGGTTGGAATTTCCTGGTTCTTCTAAGATTAGCTGCTCGATGGATTGGCCACAATTAACATAAAATGCCACTTATTTTGGCTGGTGATTTTAATGTCAATTTTGCGGATAAAAAATCAGAGCCACTTATAAAATTTCTTTTTGATTAATTTAATTTAGCTATAAACAGAAACCCAGCAGTGTCGACGACAGAGTTTCACACAACCATTGATGCGGTTTTTTTCAGATGTATCAATAAAGTAGAATCGCAGACATTTGTATCATATTTCAGTTATCACAAACCAATTTTTTCCATGACAGAATGTAATATTTAGATTAGATTCTTTTGTTTCAATATACTGATTCATAAAATTGTAAATAATTTTTTTTCAATAATAACTTGTATGCCTTATATTTTTTTTTTGTCTGTTTTAGTCATGAATTATAAATAAATAGTGAGTTTATATATTTGTACTTATTATAATTATTATAAATAAATGATTATTATTTTTAAAGGTTTTGTTTCATTTGGGGGAGAGAAGTGACAGAAAGAGAAGCTGAGAGTGAGAGAGTGTGTGATTCTACCATCCTAAATTTAGTTATATAGAAAAGCCTAAGAACCTTCGCTTCTGTTTTTTATTAATTAAAAAACATAAATTTTTTTTCACAAACAACTTCGAATATATCAGTAGTTACAAAGGAAATTAATTTAGACAATGCTGTGTAGCTTTTCAAACATATCCTGATTTTTCTGCAATTTCAAATTCCTTAAAAAATCACCTTTATAATTTTCCTCTGAATGTGATTTTCACTGTATAAAGATATCCGAAGCTCTATGAAATTTAGATAGAAAAAGTTTTTAATTTTTCCAAAGAATTTTCTATTGAAACTTAATGGCTGTTCCTACAAATCATCAACAATGAATAAATGTAAAGACAATTTTAAAAGTTATCGGTTTAAAATGACTTGAATTCTCACCGTTTCATTTTTTACGATACTAAATTTCATTTTTTCTGAAAACGAATATCTAAAATAAAACTTAACTGAAAATCCATCCAAGAAAGATTAAAATTAAAACATCCGATATTCAGGAAGGTACGAGGGTTTACCATCATTCTAATATTTGATTTATTTTATTCCATTCCATAAAACAGGAAGATTTAGTGTAGAGTGCTCTTAAAGATCAGTGATTTAATTTAAAAGCTCTTTTTGGATCGAATTTAATCTATCATCGTATCGTTCTATCTATAAAATGAAAAGCTTTTTCCGGATGAATTCCAACAAATTGGATCTATAAGTGAACTAAATAAAATATTTTACGTATTCCTTATTTCTTGATAAATATTTGATTTTAAAAGCGACCTTTTCAGAGCTATTCCGTTTTAACATCGCCTCAAAAATTTTCTACCTTTTGCATAAAACTCTTCTCTTAAAATACCGTTTCGAACATTCGCAAGTGACGTTTGATGCAAGAAAAATTTATTTTTATTTTGAAGTTTTATTCGGATGAAGTTATACGATCACCATTTTTTTGGACTTCGAAAGTTGAAAAGTTTATGTAAGTTTGTGTCTTTTGATGCGGAAAATATTACATAAACTGAAATCGCTATGCTACTAGATTACATATATCTAATTAAAATGCGTAATAGAAATTATAACATGATAATATTTAAAGAGTGGTCATATTATCTGTAGAACTGGTGTTCAAACTGGCTCAAAAAAGTTCTAAAGGAAGTCCGGTGGATCTAAGGCTCGCAAATTTGGTACGTTGTTACTTCTGTAGTAGGTTTCTCATAGAAAGGATTATTTCATAGCTTTATTAAATTTATAATTACTTAAAATTAATGAGAAATTAAAATATTATCTCTAATAGTTAACATTTATCATTGCGCAAATTATTTTTTGCACCACTTAAAAATAAAAAAAATAGCTTTTCAGTGACATACAATTTCATTTACAAGAGGTTCTTTCTTTAATTTTAATAAATTTTTTAAAATAAGTTTCATTATACTTTTCGTAATAGCTTTTCCCTCAAGGTAATCACCTCAACAAAATAGCAAGATAGTGAATAATAAATGTAAATCGTAAATAATTAACTAAACAAAAGTTTATTTGATCCGAAAATTATAATTATACTGATTATTCCTGATGTAAATCGTGCATATTTAAACAGCATTTCAATCTTTGTGGCAGAAATTGCGCAGCGGAAACAATGCATAATCTTTCCATTAGCATTCGCCACTTAAGAAAATCTACTAAGTGAAATTCTTGGAATTTGAAATGTAGAGAAAATTTGCTTGAGTTACTTAACATTTTTCCTACTAAGCAGTACACTTGTGTTGAAGAAATTTTTAATCTCGACTTTGAGCGTTCTTCGAACTGTCAGTGGCTCGACTGATATTTGCTTGTGTCCGTATAGGACAGTCAAATAATAGTTATTTTACTTTTTAAAAAACAGGATTTATTTTCAAGATAATTAACTCAAATTAAATTTGTAGAATGTGCTAGATTTTATATATATAGTTCTAAAATATTTAATATAAAATTGCAAATGTTTCCTAGCTTATATGTATTTTAAGGTATGTGACACCCAAATTCCTGTTTTTGAAAATTTCGAAATTTGTTTTATTTGTTCATTTATAGGCTACATTTAGGTATCTAAAAATGCTTTTATTTGTTTTCTACTATAATTACAAGATAAAGTTTTAGCATTAATAATAAACCAAAGTGACAATTTTACCGGAATATGCAATTTAAAAGCCTTAAAAATACAAACAATTAAAGTTTGAAAAATATTTTTTAATTCTCAAGACAATATATTGTCTAAATATAGATTTAAGTATCCATTTCTTTATTTTATTTTTATGTTTTGGTGACTCTTTTTTAAAAAAAATACAAAACAACAATAATTCACAACAGCAAAATTATTTTTTTGGCGCTGAAATTGAACTTTATAATCTTAATTCCATTTATTTTGAACGTTCTGTTCTCAATAGTTTTTGAAATGCAAATTTATCCATAGATACATAAACTTATGGGATTGAGAAGTTAATAGATATCTTTCGGGAGACGTCACTACATCATCTATCATACAAAATATTCGAAATCTAAAAAAGCTAAAAGAATACAAAAGTCTTAAAATCAAGTAAAAGAGGGTTTGACCTGTAAAATCATGGCAGTTTTAAGAGTTAGTGTGTAAAAAATTTGTTTGTACGCTATGGAAAAATCTTAAAAGTGTTTTCTAAGAAATTGCTTTTCGATATTTTCCTTCGCGGCAAACATCATTTTGGAAAATGCTTTTAAGATATTAAAATGAAATTTGGCCATGTTTTTATTT
Source organism: Araneus ventricosus (assembly GCA_013235015.1). Classification (NCBI taxonomy): domain Eukaryota; kingdom Metazoa; phylum Arthropoda; class Arachnida; order Araneae; family Araneidae; genus Araneus; species Araneus ventricosus. The sequence goes on along the minus strand of BGPR01040750.1, from coordinate 7,894 downwards.
GTTTCTACTATATTTTGAACTAACATCTAAGCAATCGCACATATTTTTTTTTTATTTAATGATTTTTTAGTGAGAAAAACCAACGATTTTTTTTAATTTAGTTTGTTTAAGTTTAGGAATATCCAAAACCTTTGGAGGTATTAAAATATGTTTAGTTCAGAACTGTAGATAAGCATGTTAGCATATACTGTGCAAATATTGATGAAATATGTCTCAATCGAACTAAGTTATAGAGGTTTAAGCGTAAGTGCAAATTTTCAATAAAACTTTGCAAATTGCGATATTTTAGAAAGTCATGCGTGGAATGCAATAAAAATTTCACCCAAATTTTAGTTTTATATCATTTAATTAAAAGCATGAATTTGATTAAAAGTTAAAAATATCAAAAAAGTGCTCCTCGAAGTATCACATACCTTAAATTAGGCATTCCCGGACCTTTTTGATCACAATAGTATTTCATAATTCAAATTCTGACTTATCGGCTCTGTAACTAAATGAGGTATAATTCTAAAACGAAACTGAAATTTATGAAAAAGGTTTTTCGAACCTGAACACCATAAAATCATTTCATCTTGACCACTCATTATAAGCTGCATTCCGTGTAGGAAGTAAGCAGAAAGTCTAGAGAAGATTTTACTTTTTTATTTTATTTTCGGCTTATTTGCGTTCTTCACGAAGAAGTCTGACAAATAGAAGACATAAGTGATACAGATGAAGTCGAGTAGTTCATTGCCCCTAATAAAGTTTCTTATCTGCGGCCGCTAATAACAATTTGCTCTACTTCCCGATCACGAATCTTTAGAAGACAAATTGCCTGCAAACGTGGTAGGAGGATTCCTTATGCCTTGAGATCGGTGAGGAAAAAACGCCCATCTGTCAGAACTAACGTTTGTCAGAAAAAAAAGACTGTAAGATCGTTTTCTTTCCGCAAAGAATCAAGATAAAGTTCTATCGGTTTACGTTTGATAGCATGGTGTTTTTAATCGAATTATGTCATCACTACTTAATTAAAATAAGCAAAATTACTTGATTATTGAATCAACATTATTATTAATACGGACCTAGTAATTCACTAAAGTATCAATGACCAAGAACTATCGGTTTTCCGTTTGAGAAGATGGGCGTTTTTTAATGAATACTTCTTATTCTGTAATTAAGTAATAATAGCGCTATTTAGTGATTAATTAGTTGTCAATATTATCAAAATCTTTACTTCGTATGTTTTTTGTATAAAAGAAAAATCCGAAGAAAAGATGGTAATGATTATGTACCAAGAGATTAAATTGTAGACATGAACGGTCACGTATTAGACTTCCTCTGAGCACGATAAACCCATTTTCCGAATTTACAGGTGGTCGCGAAATTTATCGACCCATTTCAAAAATTAATAAAAAAACTAATAGCAGAACTGCGTTTTTTTTCAAATAGAGAGCAAATAAAAGTCTTTTCCTTCCTTAATGGCGTACCATTAGGCTAGCGTTCTAAATTTGTTACAATGAAAAGGATTTCCATACCAATGGCTGCTGTAGCGGAAGTGAGTGCGTTTTCTGGTTTATTTTTTATATAGTTTTTAGAATATCTGAACCATTTCTAGTTTTCGAATTACAATTGATTCAACAATTTATTAGGATGGTAACCCGGTTGCACTACAGATGACATGCTTTTCTTTTTCTTCCCCTTTTTTGAAGTTTTTCTAGAATATCCTCAAAACCATCTCAGTTTTCGAATTTCACCATTGATTCTAACCAAAGATGTAAACGCCGTAGTCAAATACATGCTTTTAGTTTTCTTCTAGCTTTAAAAGTTCCTCTGAGATAATGGTCTCAAAAATGGAAATCCCATCAATTACGACCCCTTAGACCCACCTGTAATGGCGCGTTCATATCTGAAAAAGAACTTTCAAAAATGCTCTCTATTAAAAAAAAAGTAGCCAACACTATAGTTAAATTCATTTGAAATGGGTCCATCAATTTGACAACCGATGTCTGTCTGAAAGAGATAACTAAAACAATGGAAAGAGTTCTACGAATAGGAAATGTGTTATGTGTTCTGGCACATCTATGTGTTAACTTGTTCAATCGTATAATGGGAGCCGGCCTTTAAGTTCACGAACAAGGAACACGATTACACAAAAAAATTTAATTAAAAATGGTTTTTGAAAATACATTTGTAGGGTACTAAAGATGGCCATTTATATTTTAATTTTTTCTAATTGAGATTCTATTGTTCCTCAGTCTCAATATTAGGTAGAATCTCTACTGTTAAAGAATCCAAATTTAATTTCATATTATGACATGATAATTAGCTCCAAAATATTAGAATAAGGAGTTGCAATGGTTAACAGTGTTCATGGACAATTCATACTAGCACATCAGGGAAATGTGAAAACTAGATTGAAATTTTCATCTTTAAAAACATGAAACAAGTCACATTAAATGAAATGTTTGAAAACCAACAAGACTAGATAGCTTGAATTTGGAATATATAATCCTAGAATATTGTAAAATTGACCAACATCATAAGTTGATGGCCTGCCAGCTCAGTAAGTACATTATGCGATTGCAAACGCGATAGCTTAGATAAATGAAATTGGTATGTGGTCTTAACACCAATAATGTATATCTGTCAAATTTTGGATCATACAAGTCAAAGACAATGGACCCAAACGTATACTATGTTCTTGTCACTATACTATGGAGTAAACACAATCACACCTTTATTTGATATTACCAAATTATCATATCATTATAGATATTTGGGAATATTACCATGTTATGATATTTATGTAAAATATAAGAGAGTGTTGAGAAGGAGAATACTCCTGCAAGCTTATAGAACTAGAGGTTTGTGCCTGCCCGCGGGCCTCTCAACCTGCAAACCATATCATCTCAGAACTGATTTGTAAAATAGATGCATTCATGAAAGATGTAATAAAAAATCTAGCGCACCTTTTTGGCATAATTTATATAATATAATAATATTGAAAACGCACCCAATCCAATTTCATTGTTTAAACAAGTTTTTTTATGTGTATTTCTTTAATTTGAAAAGTTGAGGTACAGTGAGGTATTATACAATCATCCGATTTGCTCGTTCAATAATGATGCAGACAAAATGGATCATTTTACGCTCCTCCCATTATATATAAAATATTTTTTGGTATAATTTATACCATTCTTTACATTTTTTGATAATGCAACTAACTATTTAATTGTTGTTTAAACAAATATTTAATTGAGTGTTTCTCCCATTGAAAGCTGAGGTATCATTCTTATACAATCATCATTCAATAATTACGCAGCCGAAAAAGCATCGTGGTTATTTTAAGCTCCTCATGTTGCAGACATCTCTGGACAATTGGCTATAGATGAGGAAGAAAAGCATCAAGTGAGACTATATAATCCAGCTTAATTTACTTTGTTTTATCAGTTATTTTATAAATCGATGCAGCTTTTTTTCCCAGAGATTTTACGCTGTCATTCGATTTCACCACTTGTCAACACGAAAAAAAAGGTTTCAAAGGAAGGAATTTCGTATGTAAATATGGCATTGGAGAAGTAAAGATATCATCCACCTGGTGTGACCATATTTGAACTAAAAATCAAATGGTTTGACGAAACAAAATAAAATTTGGGCATTTTTTACAAACTCCGCTGAAAATAGAAAGGCCAAGAGGAATTATTGCAATATTGGCAGTCATTTACTTTTATCTCTTTATTATTGATCTAAATATACATCCAGTACATTAAGAATCATTAATACTGTCCACATTATAAGCGTAAAAATATGAAATTAGTTTGAAATATTATTGCAATAGTTTGAACATTGTAAAAAAAGAACTTAAACCACGTTTATTCTTGACCTCATATTACATTTGATGGTAACTATATAAATCTCACATTCATTTAAACGAAACAAGTCACCTGTGAGTATTGGTTGGCTTTTTAATCCTGACAAATATGTTCTTTACATTCATCCCGCTCCACCTTATTTGCAATACCGAATTTATGAAACTTTTTCACCGCTCTTTCAGTCCGTATCAGAACAGCCAACGATTTCTGAGAAATCCTTCAATGTTTTCATTTCATTTCATCACGGTTTTGTTATATGATCTTAAAGATTTCCCTTGAATTAAGAAAGCTTCTTCTTGCGTAAGAAAACCGAGTCACAGACGTCCCTTTAATTAGCACAAAATAGGTCGCCTGCTGGCATTATGCGTCTGACCGTTTCTTGATAAACCTTCGGAAACAACATCTATAGACAAATTAACAGCTATGAGTAGAGATATTTTAAAATAAAAGTAACCTATAATCTAATTTAATCTTTGTATCAAGAAAGGAAGCTAAAAATCAAAATACGTTAGGAAAAGCAATATTAATCTAATAATTTCAATTATATAAATTAATGTTTACCAGCGGTCGAAATTGACCGTAATTCATTAAATTCGAAGTTTGAACGTTATTAAATGAAGTTAAAATCTAAATATAAAATATATACATTTGTTATAATTTTTGAATTTTGTTCTGTTTACGTCAGCTGCGAGCGTGTACAAATGCGTCAATATATTAGTTTTCGAATAATTTGAAAAATACGAACGATAGGAAAAATGAGGTATAGCTTGGTTTAACTACATTTTTTTAAAAAAAACGCGTTTTCATTACTATCAGGTTTTTTTTTATTGCTATACTGGCTGTGGTCGCCAAGGGCAACACAGTTGAATTTTTGCTCATCTTTTTTCAAATTATATATAAATTTAAATAAAATGAAAGTGGAAAAAATGAAGAAGAACACGTGCTTGTACTTTTATATATATTTTTGAAAACAAAAAAAACCGGTATAAAATAAATCGCTTCTTCCATTTAACCCATAGTTTGAAAATGAATTAATGATTCAAAAGTTCTGTGTAGACGATGTTTTTTAAAACTCTTCATCGTTTGCTAAATGCCTCTTGACTGCTATATTCGGAAATATAAAATCTCGTAAACCATCGAATGATCGAACTCTACTTGCTGCGACGCAAATTATGTGTAAAACTGGCTTACCCCAATAAAATTCCAATTTTTCGAATCATCTTTATCAAAAGAAAGGAAGCCAAACCTGTAAATGTAAAGAAAAGCAATATCCACCTATGATAATACTGTAAATGATATAAATTAATGTTCGTATAAAATAATCTATTATTATCGTAATCTACTTTCCTTTATAGCAAAAGTTGCTTCACCTTCTTAAGTTTAAGAAACCCATTACGAGGCTTAATTTAAATCCCACAGATTATATGTGTTTGACCATTATTTTCAAAATCTATTCAAATTTAATATATTCATCGTTGGAATTTGATTTTGGGAAGGGCCTTCATTTATAAACAGCAATTTTCAAATTATAAAGCAGTTGCATTTCTACCTATATTGTGTGAGGTTATTATTAAAATTACTATGTAGATTAATTTTGAATTTATTTTGACTGAATATCTTGTTAATCATTTGTTTCCAAGCTGAGCATTGAGCGAAATTTGTTCTGTTCTGAGAATGTTTTTGCTGCTCTAATAAGCTCACGTTGATATTAGATATGAAGAGCACCAGAGTTGTGTATTAATCAATTTCATTTTTTCCATCATATAACATTTTAAGTTTCATCGCCATTAACTCCCAACTACTAAAAATTAAATGTGGGGGGAGGGAAACAATGGTGGATTAATGAAAGTGAAAACCTCAAAGAATGAAAATTATATTTATTGATAACTATAATCTAATTTTCCTCATTTTCTCACAAATTTCAAAGTTATCTTATCGCTATATTTCTTTTATTTAGTTTAATTGTCTTATTTTCATTTTCCTTGGGTGGGGTAGAAATGGTGTTCATAATGTAGAATTTCATTTTTCACCCGTATTTTAAAATTTATTTCATTGATAAGAAGACATTCATTTTCACTTTTGGCTCTTTTCCAGTAAGTTGTTTCACACTGAAAATGAGAACCTACAAACAGCCACCGGACGCAAAATCCAGTTCATCTGACCTGACCCAGATTTCTTTCCTCCTTCACCAGACTATGGAATTAAGACCACTAGAGGTCTGGTACCTAGACCCTAATCAGTCCTCCTGCCAAGTATATAGATGCAAACTTCTGGGACTTGTCTTAAAATTGTTTTGTCACAGTTTTTTCTTTTCATGTAAATACACTTTTGATTGTTTTATACTTTTCACATGTATTTCACGATGTTAAAACACTGAATGTAACTTTTTTTTGTTCAATAAAGTTTCTTTAAGTACATGCATCCAAACTGCAAACCATGGGAGATTTTTATCTCTAGAGTAGGGTGTGTTCTAGTGCAAAGTAAAGTAACTTGTGTTACCTATAATCTTTGTAATTGGAAATGAAAACATGAATTGCCTGTAGCTTATTTGCAAATAGAATCGTTCTCAAGCTCTTTTCAACCGAAATTCAAACCATTTATCTTTCAATGAATGTTTTCAATTTATTTATTAGTATTTATTTTTGCAGTTTCTGAAGAAAAACTTTTTTTCATTTCTAACTATTGCTTTGAGTTTTACTCGTTATGCGCTAAATCGTCAAGTCCTTTATCTGTAGTCTGTATAAATTTATTGAGATTAACATCTATCTTGTTAGAACTTTTAATTAATTAGCTTGGCAGTTTATTTGAAATCCATATTCATTTAACCATTTAATCTTATTATGATTCAATTCATTTGTCAGTTAATTGGCTTTCCATAATCTATTCCAAATGAGACAAAATTTCAGCAAAATCTCATTCATTCAACTCTTCTCACCCCTATTTTTCAAATCGACTGCTTCAGAAAGCAAATTCAATTTACGCATGTTCAGCTGAAGCACAAATTCTTTCATTCAACAAGCATTAGAGGGTAATGATAATTTCACCGTTCTGTAATTACACCTCAAGCAGAATTCTTACACTTTAGCATTTCTTTCATACAAAAAAATTTTTCATCTATATGAAATGAGCATGTGCTTTTAATTAGTTAAATTAACATTATTATTATTTTTTTATTTTACGAAGTGCGTAGAAAAAAAAAAAATCAAGGGAGGTTGCTCGCGAAACGGCCGTTGGATTGAGGGGCGTAGACTTACTTTAATTACTCAACTGTGTAGGACTAAAAGTGACAACTGAATAGCTGTTCAAATATTATGCAAGTACCTAAGGGGGGGAGGGGGGTTTTGTGATTTATTTATTTTGCTGGCTGGGAGGGGGGAGTGCGAGGATGCTGCAAGACATTAGAATCACTTTAGGTTTCCGAAAATTTAACCTGCACAAATAATTTAATTTAAAAAATTAGAATTCTGAAAAAAGTTAAATTTATAAAGAAAAATAAACTGATTTTTGTAAGTTTAAACTTGAAATTGTAAGAAAATTCACTGCAGCATTTTTCCATTTTAAGCTGAGTTAGAGTTTTTTTATTTGAATTAAGTCCTAAAATTTTAAAAATTAGATTATTACTGTTATACGCGTTGTAAAAAAAAAAAGAAGAACTGGGGTTGCAGTTTGCTTAATTATAAGAGGGGTTTGCGATTTTGCTTTATTTTTGCTGACAAGGGGTAGGGGGTCAAAAATTTTCAAAAACATGCTTACGTAATATTTGAACGGCCCTCTAGTGTGACTATGCGACTTATCTATAAAATTCTTCTGTGATTTTCACCAACTAGAATCCCTGACTATGGTTAATCTGTATCATAAAATTTAAAATTATTTTTTTCAATCTTCAATTTTACCTTTTCTGTTAAAATGAAACTAAAACCAACTCTATTGTTATATTATGGAGCTATGGCGTTTAACTTATGAAATTTACATAATTCAACAACTTTGAGCGTTTTCGATCAATCCATGAATGCCAGCAATACGTAACTGAAACGAAGTAATGA
>BGPR01040749.1:0-13855 GCA_013235015.1 Araneus ventricosus | reverse complement strand
TTCTCCCCTAAACTTTTAACATGGCGAAAGTTACGAAAAGACCAAGGTATGTGAAAATGAACGGAATACTTTATCCTGAGATGTTCTCTCCAAAATGCTTCAAAGAAGCTTTGGAATATAAACCTGAACCTGACGATGTGTTCATCTGTACTTATCCTAAATGTGGTACTACATGGATGCAGAACGTTGCTATGTACATCTTTCGGAAAGGAAAAGAGATAAAAGACCCATATGAATTCATAAAATATTCACCCTTCATAGATATGCTAGGGAAGGAAGGGATCGACGGCATGCCAAGACCAGGAGCTTTCAAAACTCACTTGCCCTATTCTCACATGCCATATTCTCCAGAAGCTAAATATATTTTTGTTGCCCGAAACCCCAAAGATTGTTGCGTCTCTTTTTACCACCATGCTAGAAATCAGCCAGGTTTTGGATTCTGGGATGGAGAGTTTGACGACTTTTTCGAACTCTTCATGGCGGGTGAACTGGAATACAATGATTACTTTGACCACCTCTTAGAATGGTATCCGCATCGAAATGACCGAAATGTGCTTTACACCACGTACGAAGATATGAAAAAAGATATCAAAGCCGTAATCTTAAAGCTTTCGAAATTCTTTGGCCAGGAATACATCGAAGCTATCGAGAAAGATAATACGGTTCTCAACAATATTATACATTACAGTGGATTTGATTATATGAAGAAAAAGATATCTGAAGTCTACGATGTTAGATGTGAAGAAAGCAGTTCTGAACCTATGTATGAAGGTCTAAAATACATGGCTGAATTCGCTGCTTCCTTGAAATATCCGGACGATCTTCCGGAATTGCAATTCGTCCGGAAGGGCATCGTAGGGGATTGGAAAAACCATTTTTCCGCAGAACAAACCGAAAGGTTGAACAGTAAATTCTTAGAGAAGATGAAAGATACTGAAGTATTACAGTGGTATCCTCTAGAATAATTTCTTCTTCTATGTAAGTGTAAAATGTTTTCAGAGGAATTATAAATTTAAACGGAGTGAGTGAAAAAATGGTACCAATATTTCGTCGTAAAATCGTGGTTGTTGGAGTTTCTCAATACTGGAACATATTGCCGGATTACCAAAAGAGGAAATGGCATTATTCCTTTTACAAATCAAACAGCAATATTTTACTTCGATTTGCCTAAATAGTCGCTTGAAAACATTGAGAATTTTGATATAAATACTATTCCATATGCATGACCATATCTTTTTTTCTTTAAAGTATTACTGTTATTCGCATTTAAATGTATCCTTTATCTAACATTAAAATTTTTGAAAAGAAAGTGTATTGGCTTGTCTTTTGAATGAAACAATTATTATTATGAAACTTTTTGAAAATGTATTTTTCAAGCTAAATGAATATGTCTTTAAATTCACTTATAATAAAGACGGCTTCGGAGCTGGAAGGCGGGCTCAAGGTTCGAAACCCGATTCCACTGAAGACCCGCCGAGTTTGTGGACCTGGTGCACATTACTGACGCGAGTCAAACGCCCGCACGTTGGTGTGGTGCCCTCCTCATCTGACCGCGGTTCGAAATGACTAGGTCCGTCACAAAATAGCCCTTGAATTGCTTCAAAACGGGACATTAATATGACTAAAACTAATTTATGAAAACGAACCTCATAAATTGAGGAGTATGTTATGTTTAAAGTTTTTTTATACTAATTTTGTTCACATTCTGTAAATAATTTATGAATAAATTCACACCTTAGCACGAGACAAATGTGTAGCTAACATGCAATATGTATTTCAACACACAGTTTCTGTCTTAAAAATATACTATGCAATTTTTTAGTTAGAGGAAAGAAACGTGAATGCGCAGTGTAGAATCAAAGGGGTGTCTTTAAAGATCACAAAATTTGCAAGTCTGAAATTTTGTTAATAAATCGTTGCACTTCACATGGATGCTCTTTCGAACATTGCTACCAATTCAGACGTATAGATTAAAGCATGCTCTTACTTCTGTCAACATTTGAGAATCTTTATAATGAATAAATGCTTCGTATGACATAAATAGATAAGAAGTATTTCATAATTTTGAAGTATTTCATAATTTTGTGTGTTTAGAATTCGGATAAATGTTAATACCTCAAGCAATTACAATTTGTGAAAACAGATTATCGAAGTAATAAGGTAAGTTACGCTTCACGTACAAAAAGAATGGGGGGGGGGATTCTTTGAACTACACTATGATTAAAATTTTAGAAGCATTTTGGGAATATTTTCGAGATTTCTAATCTCATAAGTCCATTTGTTTCAGAGGTAAAAATGAAAACTTATTCATCACTAGGAAGATAATTTATTCAAAAATGGAAAGCTGTAAAGTTTGTTCAATTATCCGTATGATATCAAAACTTATAGGCGAATATTCAAAAATGGAAAAATAACTTGCCTAGGCTGATTTAAAGTATTTTCTTTCATCCTAATGTGACCAATGAACATTAGTTTAAAGAGCCAATATCGCGTCATCTTGTTTTGACATATTTCACCTATTGAAGCTGAGAGTGAGGGATTTATCAGTATATTATGTGGTATTTTTATTTAGCGATCTTATAAGAAGGTGATGACAGTAAGGAAACGGCGCAAAGAGTTACCTGGCCATCTAGAAAGCAATGTCAAACAGTACTAATAAGTTAAATAGTGTAAGTTTACAACTGTGAAGTAAGGAGAACAAAAATTAGCGAAAACTTCAACCAAAAGAGGCAAGATTTTTTTTTCTCGCTAAAAGTTTGTATGTTGTTATGTATTCCCTCCTGTTTGTGGAAGAATGTAATTTTGTATAATTTTAGTTTGATTTAATAAATGTTGTTTCTTTTGGTTCGGGGGTAGGTGCTTCTGGACCTTCTCCAGCAGTGGCGGACTGGCTAGGTTGCCAGCTTGCCCGATGGCAAGTGGGCCCCTTAAACAGAAGACAATTTGGGCCCCCCAGAAAGTGTGGCAGAGAAGCAAAGAAGAACTCCTTCTCTCAAACACATAAACAAAATAGCCCTTTCCCCCAAGGTCCATGTTTTGGAGTTCGACACCCGTTTTTAGGGATTTACTGCCGTCGTAATTCGACCAGTCAAACAGCGGGTGGTCGAATATCCGCCCGTAGGAACCAGGGCCCTGGTAGGAACGGCGTTCTGTCCACTTCCTTTGAACTTCCGATCATTTACAGATGTTTCATCAGCAAACCTTCGGGGCATTGAAACAGGTTATCTCTTCTGTGAAAATTCGAGTCGCAAAACTCATTAAGATATTTTGCTGGTTTCGGAAGCCCCCGGAGAGACGGAAAGAATTGCCTCCCTTTGTGCAGATAGACTGCGGTTCTTGTGAGAGATGGCTATAAGGTGGTTTTTTATTTCTTTTTTTTGTAGTTTCATTTTACTGTCATAAATCTCACAAGCAAGGGAACTCGCCTGTAGGAAAAGGTTTTCTTACCTAAAACTGTGATTAGGGCGGGTGGGAGAAATTGTGCCCACCCTAATCACAAGACACCAAATGACATTTATGACTCACGCTTTTCTTTATGCGTTTGCGTTTAGAAGAGTAAAAGGGTCTTATTGGTCTGTCTTTCATGGAAAATAATTGGTGATAAAAGTGTTATTTCTGCTTTTAGTAGGAAGAAAGTAAGGACATACGTAGCGTATGTTGAAAAAGAAAGAAAAAATTTTTTTGAGAGGTAAGCTAAAATTATCATTTCTTTATTTTTACATTGCTTTTGTAATATTAAACACTAATCACATTTGACTACCAACCGACTCGTCTATCTTATTAATTGTCTTAATTTGATTATACCAACAAACTTTAAATTCGCCAACTTATTTAATTTTTGTTAAGTTGAAAGTCGGGGCCGGCCTTAAGCCGATTGGACCGATTGCTCCAAATAGGGCCCCGCACCAGCGTGTTACAAAGAATATAATCGAATTTATTAAAATTAAAATCAATTAATTATTGTTTTTAACAAATTATTAAAAACATGTTTTTGTTGCATTACAGAAACATGATTTGTTTTAATATTTCTAAGAAAGTTTTGCAAATATAAATTACTAGCGGATGTTCACGATAAAATAAAATAAGATTTTTCAAATGTTCAGATGCGAAATAAGAGTATATACTTCCATTTGAATGTCGTGTACACAATAATAATTAATGGGAATTAAGTTTGTGAGTTGAATTTCCAAGCATTTTTTTTTAAACACCGAGAAGACTGTTGTCTCTTATAGTAATTTTGATTGTCTGAAATAAAACGATTTAACTCTTTTCTACACAATCATTAAAATAATGATGAAAATGTTGATTTAAATCTGATCATTATTTATTTTTATTAAACATGCATTTGATACCATTGCATATTTCTTTCTACTGTACCATTAAGTCTTTTAAGATGAGTATTATATAGAAATTATGAGTAGTTTGCTTACTGAAGAAAAGCTAATTTTAGTAGAATAAATTAACCTTAAACTTAAATAAATAATGTTTTTAATTATGTTTATTAAAACTTTATAACTTATACTTATACGGCAATTATAAATATAGCTAGAGATATTTTGAAGGAATTAGCAGTAAAAAAAGGAAAGGTAGTTTCTGAAACCTTTCCTCTTCGTAATCTTTTCTAATAACCTATTTGAAGTTTTACATCCTGTTGTTTTATAATTTAAAAAATGTCCCATTCTATAAATAAAGAATATTGAGATTGATTAATAGAAAATGTTTTAAAATTATTAACCGCTTTGTCTGAAATCAATTGTAAATTAGAATTTTGTATTTTTTATAATCAAACTACTGAAACCATTATTCTAGCGAACTGAAACGCTTGTTGACTTGCTCTTAATCTAGTGGATTTCTGTACTTTTCAGTTGTCAGTCTTTAACAGTAACAGGTGTTCTTTAAAAACATTAAAATTGGTAGATAGTTTGCATTTTATTTTAAGTTTGCTTAAAAACATTTTGTGGATGTGTAGCACGCTGTAATTTTGGAACCATATAGTTATTTCAAGAATTTTTTAACATTCAATCATAAATTTGAATTTATATTTGTTACTTCCGGTGATTATGTATAATACTTAAATTAATTAATAATATCTTTAACATATCTTTAGATTAGGAATAGATTGTTGATTTTAAATAATATTTATATATAATAAAATATATACATAAAATGATTCCGTTGTTGTAGTCGTCAAATAAGGAACAAGCCGAGTTATTAACTGTTTTTATTTATTATGGGAGAGTGGCGGAATATGCGCACATCTCGTATGCTAGATTCAAGTCAAAAGAGAACGGAAAATCCCTTCATTCTCTTAGATAAGGGATTAATTAACATATAGACACTTCATCAAAGTGAAGGGAATATTAGCTATTTTTAGTAAATTACGTAAGTGTTTTAGGAAAAAGTATGGCGCCAACAAGTTGCTGATTTCGCGATTTAAGCTGGCGCGTGGAAGCGATTAAAATATTCTTTTAGTAATAAATATGCCAAAACGCGAGATTTAACATACCCCTAGCGCGGGAAATAAAACGAAACTGGAGTATAAGAAAAGTGACTTTAGAATACATTAATATTGTACTAAGATTTTAAAATATATAATATTAGAATTTAAAGTAAAATTAAGTGAGATTATTACATATATATTATATATATATATTAATAATGTTATGATTGTAGATATGTGTGGGCCCTCACTGACTCCTCCCAACCACTATTTTCAGACCCAGTCCGCCACTGTTCTCCAGTGCATGTCCAGCCGGTCAATTAAACTCTCTAAACCAGTGGGTGAATGGGCGTGGAATCAAAGGAGTCATTGATAATTTTTTAAAGAAGTATCAGTGGATTGAACACCACAAAATCAGTGTGGAAAAGGTATGAAAAAGTGCTACACAGCAAGTGATGTTAGAAGAATTGAAGACTGTGTATTGGAGATAGGAAAAAAAAAGTTATTTCTCTATACAAGATGAAATGGCGCAATGCGATGCTATTTGGAAGTCTTTAGGAATTCTTACTAAATGTTAAAATTCCAAGGAAAATGTCATTTTTATTTTTCAAACAACGGTTGATAAGTTTAAAGTTTTTAAAACCCGTGTTTATTGGGTAGAATAATCATGGGAGAGTTTTATTTGAAGCGATCAGACCAAAATCTCTCTGTGTGGTAGTATTGACATGCAATTCTGGAAGAGACAAACCGAAGAAAATTTGTACTAAGACTGCATTAATCCTTGGGACCGGCTTAGATTTCCAGTTTCATCGCAGATTCTATTCAGCAGGGAAAATGTAATATTTTGCAAAGTACAGATTATTTTATCAGAAAAAAGTAACGTTTTTGAAAATACTTTTTACGAGTAATAATCAATTAGCATCGCTCTTCGTAGCTTAATCCGCGATATGCAATACGGTAAAAAAGGTCAGAGGAGCTTATTTTGAAGGCAGGCAACATATAATTGACCATAAGAGAAACAGACAGTCTTCAGATCCACATCAGCCACTTTTTAACTCGGCTTTATTAATAGTCATGGCAACGCTAACCTTAAGTGGGAAATGCCGCAGTTTGAATTTGGAATTCAGATGGAATTGAAGAATATCGAGAGGAATCTTCAAAGTGTATTTAAGCATTCGTTCTAATCACTCTACGGAAAAAATAATTGCTTGGTATTTCGTGCAAAGAGAATGAATTTTTTCAATTCTTTCTTGATGATCACCTTCTACTCGTCGAATTTCAAGTTCCTAAGATTCATGTACTCCAAGTATACGAAGCTTAAACCGTCTAGAACGGAAATAAGCAAACATAGCGAGTTTGATTGATGATGGGCTAATGGAAAAGTAGTAAAAATTTTTGCAAGTTCATTAAATTATGTAATAGAACAAAATAACGCCCATTTAGTCATTTCTAAACATTGCTCAGAAACTATAAAATTTAATTTCATCATTTACTTCTGCAGTTAATTTGTAGCGGCAAATACTTTAAAAACCTATAAAATTTCATTGAAAACAATATGTAAAAGTAAAGAAGAATGTAAAAGATAAAATGCAATTTGTTACTTCAATTTTTAACGGTTGAACTTTACGAATCAATGAAAATCATTTAAAAAAATACCTGAATTAATTCTGCAAACGAGTTCTGAGCTAGTGAAGTTAGAAATTTACAAAATCTATAAGAAAATACCAGTTACTATGCTTGAAAAAAATATTACTTTGAAGGTAGTGCGATAAGATATTTAGAAAATGTAATCAAATTAACAAAATGTATCGACAGAATCAAAACTCTTATCATTTAATGAGTTCGAGCTCACAAGTCCTGTCCTATAAGTATCGTGAGCTAACCAATTGCGACACTGGGGACTCAATGAGTTCGAGCTGAAAGACAGGTATTCAAAATACTTATGATACCAACAAGAAGCACTGGAAAAATTAAAAATGCTATAATATGAAACAAAATTTCACAACTTAAGATTTGGAGTTTATAAACAAGTAAACTATTTTTTACTTTCTCGTATACGAAGTATACAAAGAGAAAGTATTGTAATCTTCAAAAAATTCGAACTCGAGATTTTGACGAATCTCCACGCTTTAGTCCGAAAAACACAATTTTGGAATTATGTCTGTGAACACGATTACTCGAAAACTATTAGAGCTACGGGGATGAAATTTGGTATGTGGTCTTAAACATAATTTGTAGGTTTCTATCAAATTTTGGACAAAATCCGTCCACGGGAAGTCTATCTGTCCGCTGTCATGTGAACACTATAACTCAAAAACTTGAATAGCTAGATGAATAAAATTTGGTACACAGTTTTATGAATGTAGGTCCGTATAAAATTTTGGGCCAAATCCGTCAAAGGGTTGACTGTCTGCCGGTCTGTATAATCGCATACTTGTAAAAATTATATCTCCTAACCCCATTGGCTTAGATAAATAAAAATTGGTATGACGTTTGCTAATATTAATTATAGATCCTGCTCAAATTTCGTTTCAATCCGTTGAAAAAAAGTTGTCCAAATTGCATATTTGGTTCAAAATGCACATTGTGACTGTGTGTTGGCGAGCGTTTCGCTTATTTTACTGAAGTCAGTATAGTTGGCTTTTGACTTTGGCGGTCTACGAAGGAAATTGTAGCTTCGGAAATTATGGTAAGCCCCTGAACCCGAAACTTCGTTCTGACATTCTCCAGATGGAAGGTATGGTGAAATCGTTCTCAAAAACTTTAAATAAAGTTGTCGTACCTCAGCGCGCGTAAAAATTGAGAACTTATGCAATTTTTTTAAAATTGTTATCATTTTCCTTTTACACATAATCATAAAAATGGACGCAGGTCATTTTAAAATTATAATGACTCAGAGTTTAGGAAGCAAACGGGACAAATAGTATCCGGGACGTATGGTAACCCTAGTTAGAGGGAAAATGACACCTTTTTGGGAAGTATGCGAGAAAGTTTAGAGGAGACTACTCCCACTGGTTTATAAAAATTTTAACAGAGGCAAAAACGTGTGATTGGAAGATTTCATGAAACAATGAATTTGTTTGAATTTCATCAGAACATTAAAAAGCATTGCTGCAAATAGTGTTTTAAATTAATTTTGAAAATGTATTAAAATTTTCGAACTACTCAAAATGAATTTAGATTCTAGAGGCATAGTAAAGACCAACAAAAAAGACAAAAAGAAGGAAGAAAAAAAAAAGCTGAGACATCAAAACCACAAACTTACTTTTTCATGACATGCGGTATAAAAGGACGATCAGCTAATTTTTTCTTCTTTTCTTTAAAATTTAAGGATGAAAAATTTCTTTTTATTATTCCCATTTATAGAATAACACTACTGTTTGTTTTTAAATGCGCTTCCTTCCTTTTCTTTTCAGAAAAATTTTATATACATCTGGAAAAATCTTAGTTATTTGTTAATAAAATGAAATGTTAAAAAAAATGTCTCTTAATAATTTTAAATATTATGAAAAATTACCAAATTTTTTTTAAAAAAATTTACCTATGTTTTAGTTATTGATTGCAATTTTTAATAAAATTGCAATCAATAACTAAAAATCAATAAATAAAATGCTGGTTAAAATTACGATACGAAAATTAAGAGCATTTATACTTCAAATTTAGTATTTAATCATTGGTTTCAAACGTAAGTGCTTTTCTATACAGCCAGTTTTAAATTGATAAAAAAAAGCATCTTAAATATGTCTTAAGCTGTCATCAATAACACTACCCTGTTATTTCAAACAAAACTCAATAAAAGAAAGCTTGAAATCTTAGCAAAATGTTAAGAAATATCAAGACGATTTTTTTTCGAATGACAGCCGATAGAGGGCAGAAGTGTTTTCATTCTTCCAGATTTATTAATATGACCTGCTGTTGCTGCTTTGAACTTAAAATTGTTTTCCTACGAGTTCAGGCTGTTCATAATTTTTGTGACGTTCAGTCCACCTTTATTTTCTAACGTTCCAGGTGTTTTTTTGTTGGTAACTTATTTATCTACTTTTTACTTTCTCGTATACGAAGTATTCAAAGAGAAAGTATTGTAATCGTCAAAAAAATTCGAACTCGAGATTTTGACGAATCTCCACGTTTTAGACCTCCCCGAGTCCGAAAAACACAATTTTGAAATTATGTCTGTCTGTCTGTGAACACGATTACTCGAAAACTATTTGAGCTACAGGGATGAAATTTGGTATGTGATCTTGACACATAATTTGTAGGTTTCTATCCAATTTTGGACAAAACCCGTCCACGGGAAGTCTGTCCACGTTCATGAGAACACGATAAATTAAAAACTTGAATAGCTAGATGGATAAAATCTGGTACACAGTTTTATCATTAGGAATGTAGGTCCGTATAAAATTTTGGGTCAAATCCGTCAAAGGGTTGACTGTCTGTCTGTCTGTATAATCGCATACTTTTGAACGCAATAACTTATTTAAAAATTACTTTGATAAATGAAATTTGGAATGTGGCCTTCTTTAATTAATGGTAGATTTGCGTCTAATTTTCGTATCAATCGGTTGAAAAAAAGGAGTTCAAATTGCAAATTTCGTTTTCTTTATCTGCACCCAGCCCTGTTTGGTAATCACAGCGGCTTCTAATTCCACTTCCGAGTTGGACGACCTTAAGAAATCGTGGTATGGTGTTTCGCTTATTTTTTTTCTCCACCGCATTAGAGTTCTTGTTCGTTTTACTGCCTTTTAGCTTATTCTTTTCCTCTACATGTGTTAGGAGTATACAAGAAAGTTTAGGGAAGACCACTCCCGCTGGTTGATATCTGATAAATGAGAACACATTTTTTAGGTTTTAATACGGAAGTGAAACCTGACACTAGCACAAAGATTTTGCTGACAAAGTGTGTTTGATAAAATTCCATGTTCGAAAGGATATATTTTTTTGGAACTCCTTTATATGTTAAAACAAGCATTTATTGTAACTAAAATATAACAGAAAATTTCAGATTGGAAAAATATTTCCGTGGCAGCACAATATTAAATTATGTAATTTCAAGATTCCTTGCATTAAGTCATACTCATTTAAAATAAAGAAATATTTATTTATAAATTAATTATTGTTTTATATCAAATTTTCCCGTTTTCTTGGAAAGCAAAAACCAGCTATTCTGAAGTTCAATGGACTAAAGTCTCGTATTTCTGTACTGTAAACAAACTGAATAAAAAAATATAAAAAACTTTAAAAAACGCTTTTACCAATGCATTAAAAAAGAAAATAATAATTTTTTCTCAAAATCTGGAGATCAAAACAAAAATCGGAAAAGCGTGAGGCGCAGGTAGAAAAGCTGTAAGTAAATTAGAATTGTAATCACATTCAGGGTTGCCAGATCAAAATATCAAAATAAGGCCAAATCTTCTTAAAAATAAGGCCAAATTTGACAAATTGATTGAAAAACGTCATATCCTATTAGAAAAACAGCTATCCTTCATGAAAACGAATCCGGCTTGATAGGCATATGTTCAACGTTCTATTATTAAACTAAAATTTAAGTGAAAGAAATTTAAAACACACTTGTTCTATTCAGGAGGTATTTCGTTTGACAGCTCATTATATATCATTTGAAATGTTTAATATCTAAAATTTATTAAAAAACAATAGAATAAGTAATTAAAAATTGTTCTAAAAATCATTAGCGAAAATAAAACCAAAAAAGGCCAAAAATGAATTTAAGGCCAAATGAAAATTCCTAGGCCATGGGCTTTCAAAAAAGGCCAAATTTCCATACTTTGGCCTTAAAAAGGCCAATATGGCAACCCTGATCACATTTATGATATATTTTATGTGATGAATGTTTAATAACATTTCGTTTCTTATGATAATCATTGTGGTTTTATATCTCTCTCCCATTGTTTTCAGCGCCTCACGCTTTTACGACTTTTGTTTTGCCCTCCAGATGTTTGAGAAAAATTATTATTTTCTTTTTTAATACATTCGTAAAAACGTTTTTTTTTATATTTATTATTTTCTAGTCTTTCATTTATGTCATAAGTCCATTTTTACTGATGGGACATCTTGATCGTACATTTGTTTACGTCTGAAGAGTGGGCATGTGATATCCGTGATGTATCCAATTCAGCCATTGACAAGTCCTTTTGCAACGTTTATGTTTGATCTTAGCATTACTTTAGCACCAATGAAGATCTCTAGTTCTTGAAAAATACTATAGATGGCGCCCCTGAAACCTATCGAGTGCAAACGTAATTTTGCGATTTTTTTTAAAGAAATCGATAATTGAGAGCTCTAAAATTATTAAAATATTGCATTGTCATCAAGACCTAATAAATATACAATATTTCAGAGCTCTAGTGCATTAAGAAGTGAGTGAAAAATCGATCACAAAATTCCAATCTTACATACATCCAAACATGAAACATTTCGAACTTAGTAAAAGCGTTTAAAAAATGAAAAACGATCTAATACGTAATTTCAACTGAAATTTGTGACTGAAATATCTGAACTTATCTAACTGTGTCAATGCATGAAAGTTTGGGATATGAATACGATTAAAGTAAATGAAATTCAATTCTTTTCCATCATTATAAAAGGGATGAATTGTGAAAATCCAACCATTAATTTCTGCCTTCGATTACACAAAAAAGCTAAATATATTCAATTTAAAAGTGATGAATTTTACATCATAATCAGAGGAGCCATTTGGCAGAATTTGCTCACATTATTAGAAATTTGTTCTTCGTTCTAATCTTAAGAATTATTCATTAATTCTTTATTTAACATAAATAATTGCTCAAATACTGTTTGTAGCGCATTTCAGTATTGTTAAATTTATTGAAAAGTAAGTTGAAATGTAATAAAATAATTAAATGGATTTATGAAAATACCAACTATTGTTATTAAAATACTCATTGAGCTATGCCGTTCTTATTTCTTGTGTTTGGCAAATAGAAAAGCAGAATTTCTTTGCATGAAGAACTTTTGCTTTGTTTAATTTCATATTCTACATTTTAAAGCATTGGTTTACTTAGTTGAAATTTTATGTTTCAAACATGAAATCAAAATATGACCCTTTATTTTTAAGAAGTTAGCATTTTTATAAATGTGATTTGGCAGCCTTGATAGTGATTGAAATTTCTGTTTTACCTCTTTCCTGGAAACTTTCCTTCTTTGTAGACATTATTAATTTTTTTTTACCGATTTCATGTGCTGCGTAAATTTAGAAACAAGAATTGTTTTATTCCAAAAAAAAAAAAAGCTTAACCATATGTGTGGCTCAAAATGGCCAAATATATCTTTTGCAGTGTTAATAATCAATAATTTTCCAAATGCAAAAAAAAAAAAAAAAATGTAGGAAATTTTTCAAAATTAATACTGTTTACTATTTACTATTTTCATACATCAATCTTTATTATAGCAAGAATCAATCAATTTCAAAAAGTATAGTTTTTTTTTTTTTTTACCACTGACCAATAAAATAAAATCTTCACTGAACAAAAAATATGAATGTATGTCAGTAGCAGAACTCTAACTTGAGCTAAAATATACTTAAAAATATTTTTTTAAATTTATTGAAATTGAAAAAAAAAATTGTACGGAAATAAAGTTGATATCATTAAAAAATTATTTTTTAAAAAATTTTAAAGTGGTATAAAAATGTTTTTTTGTCCAATAATATGCTCTGAAGTTGTCGAGGGAAAACGTTTAAATTTAGATTAATTTTTAATTCGAAATATAATTAAAATTTTGAAAAATCTTTTGTTAAAGAGCACCTGCTAAGTAAGAATTACCTACCTGCTAAATTTGGTAACTTTAGGTCTAACTGTTTGTTCTGTAGAGCGTTTTGAACGATTTTTGCATCATTCATGCCGCAATTTACAGCTAGTATCCAACCTAACTAAAAAAAACAAGTTGTTAATAAAGATGATGATAAATAAGTTGTAGAAAAAATGTCCGAGCACAAGGATACGTCTTTGCTGTTGATTTCAAAAGGAAAAATATCTTTTGATGAGAAAACGTCTTTCCTCTCGTTACAGTGATAGTTGGTCGAACTTTCTTTTGTGACAAAATACCGTCAGATTTGAATCGCTAATAATTACGAGCCTAATATTGCGGAAAGAATGGTTGACCCCACAACGGATAGATCATATCTGTAAGAGTTTGTCGCATAGTATTTGTTTTGCCTGTGACGTCATCGTACCAATGTAGGCGCATGCCCGTGATTGTTATGAATTAGTTTTATGTAAGGTTATAAATAAGTGTAGCGTGGCAACGAGTTTAGCTAGGAGGTTGATTGTGGTGTCATTTTAAAGCGCTTGAGGGGTATTACTAGGACTCAAAGTGAGACAATAAAAATATATATCAGAATATAAGTAAAAATCGGTATTAAACTGAAAATTTCAAACT
>BGPR01040748.1:0-12649 GCA_013235015.1 Araneus ventricosus | reverse complement strand
ATTAACTCATGTTAAATGACAAAATATTTTGCTTTTATGAATATGAACTATCCGTGTCTTTATTGTGTTGTGTAGATAATAGTAACCATATTAAGGTTTTTGTACAAAATGAGTCTTATAATTCTGAACAATACTCTTTTGAAATGTTTTTTTTCATTATCCATTCTCATAGTCGTTGTAGTTGTACAATTAAATCTAATTGCTTTTTCAATGAAAACATTGTGTTGTTCATAGTAATTCTTTTCATTATCGAAAATCTATTAATATTTTGCAAGTAGGTCATGGTATCCAGACGAGTATAATTCGTATTGTAATGGATCATTTATACTATAGTTTTGAAATATTTCTGTGACTAATTAATCAATAAAAGTTTATAGCAAAGACTGGTCTGTAATTTGGCTTTTTATTTTGATTGTTTAAGTAAAAGAACTTTATTAATTATATATTTTTATATTAAAAATGGTTGTTTAATATGTACTAGTTCGTATGTAAGAATATTAACTCGTTACTAGTTTTCAGGGGTGCATTTTAAATTTCTGAATTTAAACAGTGTGTAACAGATTTGACAATTTATTAGCATGCCGTTATATTTTCTATTTTAAATTCATTTTAACAGCTTAAACCAGTGGTTCCCAACCTTTTTCCCTTCGCGTACCCCTTGATTTTTTTTTTGTTTTTGCGTACCCCCCTTGCATTCCAACATCCGTTTATGCAGAGAAGTTTTTATCACTAATGTTAAAAGCATAGGATAGCTTACGAGTGAGATGAGTCGTTTAAAAACATTTGCAGGACTTATTTTTGATTTTAACAATTAATTCCATTTTTTCAATAGTATATGTTCAACGTCAAAGCAAATGAAACCAGTATTGTGATAATTTCGTTTCAGTTTATAAGAATAGCTATAAATTACACTTCGCAATTCTCAAAATTCAGTAAATTATGTTGGAAATTCAAAACAAACTTCAATAGAAGGAAAATTGTTTGTTCTATTCGATGGTGCATTGATTGTTTTTCAGCGATCATTAGAAAATATACTACAGCTGTAAACGTGCCAAAAATGACCCAAAACCACACAAAACATTAAATAAAAAAATTTCTAGATTAAATTTTTAATTTCTGGCTTCGATTCGAGGCGCATTGAGTCACTATTAAGACTACTTGTGTGCCAAATTTCATGGCTGTAAGTGCAATAGATTCGTCTGAACATCGCACGCGCACACACAAACATTGCCTTTCATAAGTATAGATATTAAGGGCTGAGATCAGTTTAAGAGTAAGTTGAATTAATAGCGTTTCAGGACTTATTTTTGATTTAGCATATTATTGCATTTTTACAATAGTACTATCTCAACCAAAACAAATGAAATCAGTAGGTATTGTAATAATTTCGCATTAACTTGTAAGGATTGCTTAAAACTACACTCTGTAATAATCAACTTTGCAAGTGGTATAGTTATTAAATAGCAAGTATTACCTTGGGGAAACAAAATTCTCTAAATTTAATTCCTTATTGTTTGCGTTTTATTCGTCGAATTGAGCAGACTGTATTGATTATTTAAATGTATAGTTTATTTACAATATATACAGATTTGATTTTGGTAGATGCTGCCTGTTGGCAAGCTGAGTATGCTCATGCAAGAGCTACAATTGAACATGATGACTGCGATGTCACACATGAACTAAATGCGTTTCTCGTTGAATACGTAGAAACTGATGTTGCACATTATCCATGCGTTACGCCTGTGGTAGAGTAGATATGCGTTTCAATATATAATGAAAACATGATGTGATAATACATGGGCGAGCTGCGATGCTCATACCACATGCATGCATGAAAACCAAACAACTTCTGCACTAACTCTGATAGAGATGCAATATGGCGGATGGCGGCGTCAAAGGGTTGCTATAAGTTAGGAAAGGAGCCAAACTAGTAGTTGGCGCGAACACTTAAATTTTCTAATTTCCGCCATTACTAACTTACATTTCGCATACCCCAGGAGTACGCGCACCACAGGTTGGAAACCTCTGGCTTAAGCAATGAACATTGAATTAAAAATAATTTTTGGAAATACATTTCTTAGATTCTTGGAAATCTTAATAAATATGTTTCGGAAATCTGTAGATAAACTTTACATTTCCTCCATATTATTTATGAAGATAAGTAGGAAATTTTGTGACGATTTCCCGTTTGTCAAATACTTTTTCTCAGTTGAAAAAAGTAATTATAAATACAAATATTGTTTAGCAACGGATTTGGAAACCCTCCGCGCTTCTGCGCATGCGCCGGGAGGAGTTATTATCATCAAAATAGGGGGAAAGTGAAGAATGGAAGGGTGATGTTTACATTTTACGGATCATGTTCTAACAAAGAATTCCGGAAATGCGCTCATATGACTCATTGCCTGACACCCCTTTCCGGTGTAAAATCGACCGAAAGTGGTAGTCTCGGAATCCGTTGCTGAACAGTACTGTACGATATTTAGATCCTGTAAACAATTTAGAGATTCCATTCCGCATATATTGCAAGTAAACGTAATAGAATTTGTGCTGCGTAACTCAAACAGCACTAAGATATGTTTCAGGTATAAAATTCAATTGGGAAGCTTTAAGTAAACTGTTAATTTCTTCCAGATTATTGAGCATTAAGAGAAAAATTCTTGACAATTTACCATTTGTCAAATTCTTTTCCTTTGTTGAAAAATTAGCAGTGATAAATACATATATTGTTACTTATGTGCAATATTTAAACCCTGAAAACAATTCAATGATTTTATTTTCCATGGATTTTAAGTGAACCTAATAAACTTTGCGCTGCATATTGTAACCAGCAATAAGGCATTTGTTTCAGAAATAAAATTGAATTCGAAAGATGTAGGTAAATTGTTCATTTCTTCCATATTATTAAGGTGACCAACTTTTTTACAGTGAAAAAGAGGAAACAAATAAATTGAAAAAATAAAACATCGTAAATAAAAGAAACATTTCATTCATTGCAAGAATAATACAGAAAACACTATAATATGATAAATGCATAATAAAATGTTTGTGACATTTTAAATTGTAATTATGCTTACATGCCTATTAATATTATTTAAATGAGTACTTTTCCGTTGAACGAATAATTTTTTTTGGCAATGTATCATCTTTTGACAGTATATTGGAAATATCTGAAAAAGAAATATCCTTCATACTGAATTATACGGCAAGAGCTGTAGCTAGACTATCAACATTCTATGTCGATTTCTCACATGTCCAAAAATCATTGGCAATTGAAGAAACCCTTTCAATTACTAAATTAGTTCCAAGGCAGCACAATGTAAATAGAACAAGAATAAATAAATTTTCATGCAATATATTCATTTTTGAAATGCCTGAATATTTCCACCCATCTTATATCAATTTCAACATGTTTATTTTCCCATTATATGAATTTTTGAGAATCATCTATACTTATAAAAGGCAATGTTTGTGCGTGTCTGCGTGCGATGTCCAAACGAATCTATCGCACTTACAACCTTGAAATTTGGTGCACAGGTAGTCTTAATGGTGACTGAATGCACCTCGAAGCCGAAATTTTAAAATTCAATCTAGAAAATTCTTTATTTAATGTTTTGTGTTGTTTTGGGTGATTTTTCGCACTGATTTCTCAATAGCATGGTTTTGGATAACTGTACGACAAAAATAGATACACCATCGGAAAGAGCACGCGATTTCCGTTCTAATGAAGTCAGTTTTGAATTTCTAACGTAATTTACTGAATTTTGAAAAATAGTTACTTTTATGGTCATTTTTTATTCGGATTTCTTGAAATTCCCTCATCCGCCTTTCTAACAACTCTATCATTTTCAATATTTTTCAACTTATAACTGGAACGTTTCTGTCGCAATTAAAACAAGAACCGTTAAAATACCCTTTCCCGTTTTTTTAAATTAATTTTTCCCTGAAAAATACAAACGGTGTTTTCGCTAGCGACCCGTTCCCAACGGGACCTCCTCCGCAATTTCATTGGCTGGTTACGTGATCTTCTTTTTTCCCGGCAAGTGACGTCATTACTTTCGCGTTCTACGAGGAGATGATTTATTTACTCGATGACTTCGATTATTATTTTCAAGCGTGTCTTAACTTATTTCTTTGCCTTTCATACTTTGCTTGCGGTGTAATAAATATCACATTGTAATTTTTTAACATTGTTTTGGATTAACGGTACTCGGTCGAGAGGAAAAAGAAGCGGAGAAACTCAATAATATATACATTTCTGTTTTGATTTCGTTTTAAAAATTTTCATTTATTTAATTGTATGTGGGCTTTTTTTATTTTGTTGAAATCCTGATTCTACGGGCAAAGCCGAGCGCGTACTGCTAGTTCCTATTAAAATCTGAAGGTAAACAGAAGTATGTATCTATCTATGTCCGGCTATCTTCTCACGAACCACCGAATCTTGAAACAAAGCAGAAAGTACCAAAAGACGGGAAATAATCCAAGGAATTCATTTCAACCATTGAAATTCTGAAATTACAATTAGTTAAAAAAATATTAATTAAAAACGCGTAAATGATTGAAATTTTGCGCCGCCTTCTATCTACAGCTCCTATAACTATGTGACAATGTGTATATGAATGAATATTGTGCCGCCATCTATCGGCAGTTCCTATAACTGTCTGTCACATCGATTGTTCTTACATCTGGTTTGTATAAAAAGGTTTTTTTATTTTTTTATTTTTTAGGGAGCTTCTGAGTTTTGCAGTTTTTATTTATAAACATAGGGAAAAAAATCGTTTTCCTGCATTTTTTCTTTCTTTTTTGGTCGTACGGGGTTTCGCAACATTGACGTTTGTTGGGGAAAGTATTTATTCATTTTTATCCATGGGGTTTTTTTTTTTTTTTCATTTTTATTCAAATAAGGTGAAGACGAAAATATATGTTTCTGGTGTGGAATTTATCAGTTTGGTGTAATATTAAATCGTTTATCGTTTCTGTCTTTTTATTTCGTTTTTTTTATTTTTGAAAAACAAATATCATGCTAACCTGTTTTAATTGATAATCATAAGAATTCTCGCGTTTTCATTCAAACCTAACTGTTTTAAGATAGTAAAAAGGCTAGAACTGAAAGTTTTAATCCAACAAGTGAGGATTCAAAACTGATTTACGTTTGTTGGGGAAGCTTAGTGACAATATTTGTAGGGAAAAAAACAGCAGCGGGTATATATGAAAAAATGTGGATTCCGAGAAACGCTGGGTTATTAACTATAAGGTAATTAAAAGGTTGGAATTAAAAAATTTAATTAAACAATATAGGATTCAAAGGATGTTTACGTTTGGGAGGGAAGTTAGTGGCAATATTTGTCGAAAAAATAAACCGGAGGCGAGCATATGAAAATTAAGTAACAAAAATACTAGATTTGAAAGAACGTTTGTTGGGGAAAGTAAGTGATAATATTTGTTGAAAAAAAAAAACGTAGCCGGGCATATGAAAAAATATGGATCCCGAGGCCTTACGTGATCTCACTTCTCTCCGCCAGGAAATATCCATTATTCGAGATAGCTCGTGCAACGCCGGGCCATGCAGCTAGTTTAAATATACATTCAGTCTTCTAATTTCAAATATCGAAAAGGAGGACATGTAAGAGGACAATACTTACAAAAGGAGAACTGTCCTCTTTAAAGGAAGACGGTTGGTCACCTTAATATTATTGAAGATTTAAAAAAAAAAATTCGTGATGATTTCCCATTTACCAAATTCTCTTTCCTTGTTGAAAAATAAGTATTGATAAATAGATATATACAATATTTAAACCCTGAAAACGTTCATTTTCCATGGATTGCATGTGAACGTAATAAAATTCGTACAGAGTGTCTCATAAATTTTCATTTACGACAGATGTTCAGGATCCAATTCAGTAAAACTGCGCTTTGTTGCCATTACATTAATATATATGTCTTTATTAAACGTTGAAACAATATTTCATGGGCAATTTACGTAAAATACTGTGTCTTGATTGTATTATTTAAAATATTATGTTTTGTATATTAATCCTGTTAAATGCATGTTTATTTGCTTTCCTCCGAATATTTGATAGATATTAATAGAAACCTGTTAAATAGAAATTAACTCCTTGAATTTTACCAAAGAATTTATTTAACCTCTTAATTAAGGAACACGTTGGTTTGGGAATATTACTTCCATGGGGAAATGCGTTCAGGCATAATGTTTGAGAGACAGACCAATCACCAATTTTTTCTGAATAGCAACCTTATAAAATCCGTTTGAAATTGTAGAATTTAGAGAATACGATATTTTTCTCTCGGCGAATTCAGACAGAAGAAAAGTACTTACATGCACTTTTCGACGACGGTTTTTTTTTTTTTTTCTTTTCCCGCAAAAGTTGAATTCTTTCGAGAAAAAAAATGCGGATATCGGTCTCTTAATTTTGAGCAGATATTTCCTCCTGTTTAACACATACTTTAGTGGAATTAAAAAAATTTCGCTAGAATTAAAAAATAAGTATTTTTCAGAAACGGTTTTTTATTTACTCCTGACCCTTAACATTCGACCAGGGTTGCCATTTTGGCCTTTTTAAGGCAAAAGTTTGAGAATTTGGCCTTTTTTCTAAGTGCTTGTCCTTAAGAATTTTCATTTGGCCTTAAATTCATTTTTGGCCTTTTTTGGCTATATTTTCATTCATGAATTTTTTAAATGCTTTTTGTAACTAATTCTACTGTTTTTGGCTAAAATTTTTATATTAAACTTTTCAAATGGTTCACAGACAGCTGTCGAACGAGATAGTTCCTCATCAGAACAAAGTTTCTGTCCCGGTTTGTGACTGATAGCCAGAATGTCTCTAGGCTTGTGTTTCTGCGTATCAAACGATTTGAAGGAGCATACAAAGAACCACTTTTTCTGTTATTATTCCTTTATGTTCTTGACTGAATTCTTCAACAAACAGTTGTTAACCATACAAAAATGTAAAATATCAGGTGGGTTTTTTTTTTTTTTTTTTTTGTAGAAAAAGGATACTTAATTTCTTTCTCGTATACGAAGTATACAAAGAGAAAGTATTGTAATCGTCAAAAAATTCGAACTCGAGATTTTGACGAATCTCCACGTTTTAGACCTCCCTGAGTCCGAAAACACAATTTTGGAATTATGTCTGTCTGTGAAAACGATAATTCGAAAACTATTAGAGCTACGGGGATGAAATTTGGTATGTGGTCTTAAAACATAATTTGTAGGTTTCTATCAAATTTTCGACAAAATCCGTCAAAGGGAAGTCTGTCTGCATGTATGTTCGAGGTCAGGCGAACTCTATAACTCAAAAACTTGAAAAGCCAGATGAATAAAATTTTATACTCAGTTTTATCGTCATGAATGTAGGTCCGTATAAAAGTTTGGCCAAATCCGTCAAAGGGTTGACTGTCTGTCGGTCCGTATAATTTACTTTTAAAGACAATCCGTCATCTCCACTCGCGTGCGTACTGAAAGAACGGAGAGGAATTTCATTACGGAGTAGCGAATTACGTCAGTTTGTCCTTGAGCCGGTAAGAGAGGAAAATTGTTACGCATCTCTTTGAATTTCATTCTTTGCCTAGATATTTTTCAATCACTATAATGAAAAACCTTCTGATAGTCATTGGATTCTGGGTAACAATAGGTTCGAATTTTTTTAGCCACGCGGGGGAAGAGGAAACGGCACCTTTTTGGGGAAGTATACGAGAAAGTTTAGGGGAGAACACTCCCGCTGGTTTTTTTAACAGTTTCTTAAATAAATTGTGCCTCTATTTGTGGTATTGAATGAATACGTACCTCAGAACCGCTTAATTTTAAATCTAAGATATACAAAGAAAACTTTCTAAAACAACATGTAGAACGGTACAGCGCGTTGGATTTGGAGATTAGCTGAATGATATCAAAACTAAAAACAGGTCAATCTTGGAAATTTTTATCGCTTATTGGAAACGATCTATTTCGAGTCTGAAATCAATTTTATTTATATTAATGGAATACAATTTTTTTTATTGTTAATTAATTATTCTGAGTACGGAATCACTTTTCATTTATTATAAGTAAATTAAAAAAATAATCTTGTATATTTTTTAAATCATGAGATCATGCTCGGTCATTTCATTTAGATTTGGCAACAGCAGAACTTTTCACTGCAAAATGATTTATGGGAAAATTTAATTTTTTTTAACTTTAATACTGTTTTATTAATAGAGTATTGCAAATATGTCAATCTAATGTGATTCTTTTTCATGAATTAAAGCCTTTTATTATGGTAAATTTAGCGAAAAATAAGTATTTTAAGCAGTTTTTCAAATTTGGCCTCTTTTGGCCTTATTTTTAAGAAGGCTTGGCCTTACTTTGCCATTTTGATCTGGCAACCCTGCGTTCGACAGCTAATTTTATAGGTTTTCTTAACGCCTATACCTTTCTGATTTAACTTTTCTTCTCGAATTAATAGACTTTTCTTTAAACACGAAAAGACGATGTTTCAACTTCCCTCCTCCCCTTATACGGCTTATTTTGTAAACGCTAATGACCTTGCAGATCATTTTACTCCCCTGCCCCATTGTACCACCGTGTGTGATGAAGAGGTTTACGATTAACGAAGAAAACCCAAATACGTAACCTCAGTGGCGGCAGGAAAAGAAATAGTTCTCTCTTTTTTTAAATTATAGTCAGTGGCGTAGCAAGGGTAAGTGGCGCTCGAATCATAATGATTTTTTCGCCCCCCCCGTCATCACATCAGTTATGATTTAGTGTATGTAAACGGGGCCCGGGGCATCGTATTTTCATGAGCTTTTATTCAACTTGAGTGTCTTGTTCTCAAATCTTGAGATCGATTTCTTACTCCCTTCCAATCGAGCTACAGCTTTGAAATTTCGCACAGTGGTGGGTTTCCGGAGACAATACAATATTATGCAAAAAATTTGCAACCTATACCTATTTTAAACCTAACAAAATGATATTAAATTT
Organism: Araneus ventricosus; assembly: GCA_013235015.1. Classification (NCBI taxonomy): domain Eukaryota; kingdom Metazoa; phylum Arthropoda; class Arachnida; order Araneae; family Araneidae; genus Araneus; species Araneus ventricosus. The sequence goes on along the minus strand of BGPR01040748.1, from coordinate 3,675 downwards.
TAGCCCTATATTTGAGCGATAAAGTTTGGAAAGTGGTAGCCTCACGTTACGTAGGGTTGTAACAACACCATGAAGCTAACAGAGAATACGCTATACTTCCGGCGCTGCACCGATGAATGACTTAATAGCTCGTGTTTCTACGCGTCTTGGGTTTACTTTCTATTAGAATTCGCCAACAATCAGATTTTTTGTACTTCGTGTGCGCCAAACGTTTCGCACTCAAAGCAAAAAGCGAAAGTTGTGTAGATCGATTCTCTTTTTTTCTATTACATTGCTGATAATAATTGTAAGTTATCACGTAATATATTACGGATTTATATTTCAGAAAGTTAATGTCATTAAATCATTTTTAAAAAGTAATTGTACATATGTATATAATAATTTTAATATGTTTTATATTGGAGAATTCGGTAATTGAATTTGGTTTACTGTGTCTAACATGTGTGTATTCCTGTCAGCCGTCACTAAAAAGTAGAAAATATAATAAATAAATAAAATAAAGAGATATGACTAGTGAATCAGAAATTTTGAAAATAATTTTTTCATTATATTAGTTGCATGGTTTCTTGGATAGTGGGCGCCTTATATTTGTGTATATTTCAAACAAATGGAATATTCCTAGAAGGTAGCACCTACGCTTTTATCTGAACCATGCATTTCCTATAGAGAAAAATTATTTCTCTCAAATCTCCTTATGTCTTTCGCATGAATAAAAGTTTATACCTTAAAGCTCTTTCATTTTATTTTATTTCATCTAACCTGAAACTTCAAAGCAGCACCCTAAACTTTTCACTGCGTACTTTGATTAGACCTTTTTATTATTTTAGTACCCCCCCTCTGTTATATTCCCTAACCATCTTCAGCACAAAAAAAAAAAAGATTTTATTAATAACGCCGGGGCTTGATTATTTTAAGAATCAAACAACCTTAAATAGATTTAATAAAATTCTTAGACTGTTTTTTTGACTTTACATTTATTCCGTAGCAGCATTTGAAGTTATTAGTATTAATAACGCTGCACGAAACACCATTTAAATGAGTTTCTGTATTTAACTTTAATGTGATGAGATCTAATACCACTACTCACTACTATAAATAAATTTACTTTTCCTTTTCTTTATTTCATGAATAGATCTTTGACTTCAATTTCATTTCATTTTTCTTGTGAAACTTGAGAAAACAAATTTAAATAGTCTTATGCTTTATGCTTCTGACATTAGCAAATTGCTGTGTACTTCCTAACTGTCCTCTGCGTACCTGCAGAGGCAAGCACTACAGGTTGGGAACTCCCAGCTTTGAAAACAAGAACATTTTGAGTTTGCATTAATAGTGATGAGATCTAAATTACTGTTTCAATTACTTTAGAAAATTAATCTATTCTTCCTTTTTTCTTATTTCTGAATAGATTCTTTAATTAACTTTCTATTCTCATTTTTCAGAACTTGAGAAATGAAATTTGTAATAGTCTTATGTTTTATGTTTCCTTTCCATTAATTAGTAAAATCTGTGTACTCTAATTGGTCCTCCTGCACTGCACAGAGGCAAGCGTATCAAGGTTGGGAATTCTCAGCTTTAAAAACATGAACATTTTGAGCTTCAGCTAATTTTATGATGAGATCTAATAAATTAATTGCTCCAATTACTAGAAATCTTAATCGTATTTCTTTCCTTTTCTTATTTTGTGAATAGCTCGATTTTCATTTAGTCATATTTTTTCAGAACTTGAGAAAATGAAAATTTTAGAAATAGTCTTATGTTTTATGTTTTCCTGACATTAGCAAATCAGTTTCTGTGTCTTCCCACTGTCTCCTCCGCAGCCCGCAGAGGCAAGCGTAGTCACAGGTTGGGGAAATAAAGCTTTAAAACAAGAACATTTTGAGTTTGCATTAACTTATGATGAGATCTAAATAACGAATTTGTCACTACTAGAAATTAATTACTCTTCCTTTTTTTCTATTTCTTAATAGACTTGATTCTAACTTTCTATTTCATTTTCATAGGAATGAAAATGGAAATTCTGAATAGTCTATGCTCTTATAGTTTTCTGACATTAGCAAAATCTGCAGTTTTGTGTAATTTAACTGGTCCTGCACCACAGAGTAAGTGTATCGTTGTAATAAACTCAGCTTTAAACAAGAACATTTTGAGTTTGTACTTAACTTATGGATGAGACCCACAATAATTGTTCAATAGAAATTAATCTACTTCTTTCCTTTTTCTATTTCGTGAATAGATTTCGATTTTCTTTAACTTTCAGTTTCATTCTTTCTTAGAACTTGAGAAATGAAATTCTAGAATAGTCTTAAGTGTTTTATGTTTTCCGACATTAGCAAAATCGCTTTCTGTGTATCTTTAACTGGTCTCCCCTGTACCTGCAGAGGCAAGGTATCACAGGTTGGGAACTCAGCTTTTTAAAATGTTGTTCAAGCAGGAACACGAACGAAGAAGGAGTAACGGTGCGATGTTGGCGCTGAATGAAACGCAATTACAACTCTTAAATTTTATTCGGTAGAAAATTAAACTTAATAAGTAATATTTATATGATTTATGTTTTCTTTAGTAAAAAAATTAACATCAACGTAATGTTACATCAAAATGGGATCCTGAAACCTTTTCGCATTTTACTGATTTTTTGAGCTCGTCATCATATTCTGTCTCCAGTCCCTTGTATAAATCTATATATAGATGATTCAGATTTGATCGTTCAAATTGGTGGGGAAATACAGGAAACATGTGAGCACTATTTCAAATAGGAAAGAATGCTTAATAGACGTCAAATAAGGCTGACAATGAGCAATGATTTCCCAAATAGGAAAAGAATGCTAATAGACGTCAAATTAGGGCTGGACAAAGAGCACGATTCAAGAGGAAAAAGAATGCCGTCACGAGACGCCGTCAAGGCTGACACATGGCTCTTAAATAGAAAGAATGTTAATAGACGTCAAACTAGGCTTTAATAAAGGTCGATCCAACGCAACGTATAACCGCAACCGCAGCGGTAACAACAAACAAACCGCAATCAACCGCACAAACGTAAACCGCAAACGTAAACCAAACGTAAACGCCGACCAAACGCGTAAACGTAAACCAAACGCGTAAACAAACAACAAACGGTAACGCAAACGCGCAGCGTCGATGATGAATACTAACAGACAACAGCTGGACAATAAAGGTACGCTCAAATAGGAAATGTCAATAGACGTCAAAATTAGGGCTGACAAAGAGCACGATTTCAAATACAGGAAAGAAATAAATAGACGTCAAATTAGGGCTGGACATTCGATGATATCTGCTCTAATTCCCAAAATTGGTCATCAATGCGAAAAACTGATGAAAAATTTCAAGTTTGTGGGGCAGAGGTTGATTCTGTAAGGTCTTTGATCCAGGAACCGCTGCAAGAGAGAGGGTCGCGTTGTTTATCGAGAAGAGGCCTTTGATTGGGATGGAAATAAAAGGACAATAGCTCTGGTTCAGACCGGAGAGTTGGCTGTTTGTCTGCAAATGAACTACGAACTATTGATTTTTATTCTCTAGCTGTCAACTGATGTATTAACTTTTCATCTAGGTGTATATGTAAATTCTATTTAGAAGAGGTTTAATCTAGAGCAAAAGGCCTGTTCATATTGGTTACAAATTTATCATGTTAAATACGTAACTGGAAACAAAGTTTAACAG
>BGPR01040747.1:0-11324 GCA_013235015.1 Araneus ventricosus | reverse complement strand
CAATGCGGATGAATCTCTCTAAGGAAAAACTAACAGTAAAATACATTTACATAGAATACGGTCACTCGAATATAACCATTCCGGATGAATCTCTCTAAGGAAAAACTAACAGTAAAATACATTTGCATAGAATACGGTCACTCGAATATAACCAATGCGGATGAATCTCTCTAAGGAAAAACTAACAGTAAAATACATTTACATAGAATACGGTCACTCGAATATAACCATTCCGGATGAATCTCTCTAAGGAAAAACTAACAGTAAAATACATTTGCATGGAATACGGTCACTCGAATATAACCAATGCGGATGAATCTCTCTAAGGAAAAATAATAGTAAAATAAAAATTTACTTGTTGCTTTTTAGTGCTTTTTTCGTTTTCTGAGATTTAAAATTTTTTTAATTGTTTGCTTCATATTTATTATTTCTTTTTGGAAAATAAGTTCATTCCCATTTTTTGTTTATCTAACTTCTGAGCCTAAACCCCCTCCCCCTACTAGGGTACCGGCGCTTACTCATCCCGGGTTGCTAGTCCGGGCTCAATAGCGTGCAGGGATGAAATTCACAAAAAAAGTTATCTTAAATTCACGCCAAATTTATCATCAACGAAGTAGGGGAAACAAAATTATCTTAAAATATTTTCCATGCAACTTTATTATTTTCTAGTGTGGTTGCATGCCGCCGTTTATAATTCTGAAAACATAAGAAACTAGCGGAATACTTGCCTTATCTTTCTGGTATACTTGCGCAATATGGCGCGTTTGGCGTCAAGTTTCGCAGCCTGGTAAAGAAAACCTAGTATGCATTTTGTTTCTCTTTTCTCTAACGGATTGCGACTAAAATTTGACATATATTCACAATTTTGATGGGATCGCATATCGAATTTCAGTTATGTAGCTTATTGCATTTTTCAGTTATGGTGTTCACGTTCACATATACAAGAATAGACAGACAGACAAGCAGTTAAGCCTTTGGCGTATCTAGTCCAAACTTTGTCACAGATCAGTGATCAGTGTGACAGATCAGTCACCATTTAGTGATAAAACTATAAACCAAATTTCATTTAGCTAGCTTGTTGGATTTTCTAGTTATGTTAATATGCACTCGGAGGGGCACTCAGACAGCCTTTCTTTTGGCGGATTTCGTCCAAAATTTGACGGAAATCTTTAATTTTGGTGTGAAGACTCATACTGAATTTCATTAGTTTACGGTGCTGATTTTTGTTATTATTGTGCTCACAGACAGACAGACGTAGAGACAGACAGAGAGACATAGAGACAGACAGACAGGCATAGAGACAGACAGACAGGCATAGAGAAAGACAGACAGGTATAGAGACAGACAGGCATAGAGACATAATTCAGAAAATGGCCTTTTCGAATTCGGTGAGATCTAAAACGTTGAAACTCATCAAAATCTCGAGATCTGATTTTTAACGATTACAATACTTTCCCTTCTCACAACTGATATCCTATTTCTCAATATAATGGCCTCCCTATGTTGCTCTTGAAAATTAAACAAGAACCAACTACAGAAAAATTTGTACCAATTTTCAACTGGTGTCAACCTTGTGTGCCTTGCCTTCAATACACACCTTCTTTTCCTCAATTTTTTCATTCGTAATAATAAAAAATGGTTAAGAAAGCCATTTTGCCTCATTCATTTGTCCCCTTAAGGGGACATACGACTGTTAAAACTCGAAAATTTTCGATTTTATGTCAAAAAATATACAGGGTGACCCAAAAATCCTTGACACATTTCAAAATTTAATAAAAAATAAAAAAATTGAGATATCAGTGTGCAGTTTTCACTAAATTGCATTACGCGGCATAAAGTTTTTTTGCCATAAAGAATGGTTTAATTGTCTGCATATAGATAACGCTAGTGGTACAGCATTAGCTTAGTAAGGTTAGCTTCCAATCCGTCACTGTATGTAAGTATGACGGCTTCAACGGAAAGAGCAAACTGTGTCGGTTGGTACTTTGAAACAAAGTCGGTTATTCAAGTTCAAAGAAAGTTTCGTAAAGTTGTTCCTTGTCGAAACAGCATTTTGTCATGGTCTCTGGTGATTTTTAGGAACTGGAAGGGTGTAGGAGAGACAAAGAAGTGGTTAGGCCACGCACATCAGATGCTGCTGCTGAACGAATCCGCCAAATGTTTATTCGCAGTCATAAATGGTCAACACGAAATGCTTTTCGGGAATTAGGAATTGCAGGAAATGTCGATACTGTTTTTCGCTGCAGACATTTATTAAAATTAAATTTTTTATTTATTATCAATTTCTTTATGTCAAAAAAATTTTATGCCGCGTAATGCAGTTCAGTGAAAACCGAACACTAATATCACAACTTATTGATTTTTTAATAAATTTTGAAATGTGTCAATGACTTTTGGTTCACCCTGTATATTACTTCCCTGTCTTTTCTGAACAATTAAAAATAATCCGCGTTAAACAATTCCCATAATTATGAAAGTTTTGAAGGAAAATGTATCAGCTCTTCAACGTAAACATTGAATATAGCCATATTTTTAAAGCATTATATCTCAAAATGTGTTTTTAATGGATATTGCGCGCACGATATCTCAAGAACTATTGAATATTTTTACATAAAAGTTTTACCGAATATGTATTGTGCTATGTTCTACAAATTGAACCACAGTTTTTTACATATTTTCTCCAAAGAAGTTTTTTGGGGGTTAGAATTGTTGAAATTTTAACAACTTTTAGCATTTTTATTTTAAATAGGTATATAAAATAGAAATTAAATTTAAATGTTAATAAATTGTGATTCAGTGTCTTAAACAGACTTTTTGGATTACTTCGATACCCAAAATATTGTGTTTAGATAAATATTTTATCCGTAATCATGCGCAAGGCGTCTGTCTCATTTTTTTCTCCATAGATTATACCCATATTTATTACTTTCCAAATTAAATGCATACCAACATGAAGGTTTGGAAATGTGCGTACTATAAGAGAAAGAACAGACATTTTTCTACAAAAAAGTAAGTTTGTGAATTGGATTGTTTCAGAAATATAATGTATCGAATTTGACAGTTTTCCACCATTTTTTCGAGGTTTTTACGCGGGTCTATGTCCCCTTAATCAATTTCCAGCCTTTTGGCATAGATCAATGGGCAGTGACATAACTAGGGTAAGTGGCTCGCGGGCCATAATATGATTAATCATCATTAATGAATCATCATCCCCCTCCAATAATCATTAATGGTTTAGCTTGTGTGAACGGCTCCTGAGGGCATGGCATTTCTTCGCCTCCTGATTGTATTTGGCTTTATAAAGTGACATTATCGCACTAACGCTATGTCATCATGACCAGTGGCGTAGCAAGGGTAAGTGGCGGCAGGAGAATAATGTTTTTCTACACCAGTCCTCATCAATAGTTTAGTAAGCGTAAATGGCAACCAGAGAATGGTATTATTTTTATACTTCCTCAACATATTTTGCTTTAAAAATAGCATAAACTTAGTAGTGTTTAGGCTTCATGGCACCTCTCCCCAAGACTGTGTTCGCTACGCCACTGTTAGTGTGTAGTTTAGTTACATTAACATCCTGTTCTGGAGCAACACTAAGGCTATTTTGGGATGGACCTCGTAATTTTGAACCGCGGTCGGATGACGAGGACGACACCTGAGCTGCACCCTCTCTCCACACCACACCATCGAGAGGACAATTGGCACCCCTAAGTAAGATTTAGCGTGCAACAGGCCCAGTAGACGACGTATCTTCAGTAGAATTAGGTTTCGAACCTGGAGCCCTCCGACCCCAAAGCCGAGATCTTACTACCGCGGCCTCTGTCAGTGTGTAATCGTTTCGTGGAAGTTTAATGAATAATTCAAGTTAACGAACACCATACAGGGATATTATTAACTATGGATCCATTTGATTGATTTGTTTTCCTGTGCAGAGCTGCAATTCTGTCCTCAGAGCCGTGAGAAATATTTTTGGACAGAAAAGGCTCGCAAGTGGAAAAGGTTTAAGAAAACCTGACTTGAAAGCATCATTGAATGCGGCAGGAAATTAAAGAAAGGATGGAGGAAATCAGTGGACGACAAATTCGCTCTTCCAAGAAACACAGAAAATTGAACTCTGATTTCCAGAAACAATTATCATTATAAGTAACATATAAATACATGTAAATGTTTCCTTGAAGCTTAGAGAAAGACTCGCTACACTATTTTCCCGCAAAATCTCTTGCTTTCGCATTAATGAAGCGCTGCTTCTGATGTTTAATTCATGGAGGATAGCAGCATTAATACTATGTAAATGGATTTTTTAAATGATTCCTCGAGATGTGATTGACACGCATGGGCGATGACGAAATATAGTGACTGATGAATGCAGATTACTTTTACAGCTTTCCGCTACTTACAATTCTTTGATTGTATTAAAGTGATTACTGATATACATATGTAATTTTCTTCATATAAATGTATGGGGCTGTGAAAGTGGCCTAGTGTCCTTCGCGACTTTGAAATAGGAAAGGAACGAATTCAACACTTGATTCTACTGAAGATCCACAATTAGGCAGGCTTTAAGCACACCTTGTTACGCCAAACCATATTTAGTTAGAAAAATGAGGAAAATTATATACATATTACGGAAAATTAATTGAAATATTTAACTATATATATATATAGTTAAATATTTCAATTAATTAAAACATGTGTTATATTTTCAATATATACAGATATTAATCTAAAAATTAAAATTAAAATCAAATTACCTTATCAATAATCATACAAATGAAATACAAAAGAAAGTTTGATTAAAGACTATTACACTATGAAAAAACAACAACCTAGAATTGGAATTCCAACAATAAAATGCCTATCAGCCTTGGGAACTGATATGTGTCGCATTAAATCTAGATTTTATGCCACCAACCCTCTGCGAAAGCCAATTGTTGGAAAAACGAAAAATAGGGGAATAAATCCCCAAAATCTTTCAAGATTAGAAACGAGAAAGTATATAACTTATAACATACCTATTCCACTTCAGATAATAGAGTTCAAAGTAATTGTTGAGTGTTATGCATAGAAAAGTCGTCGATAGAAAAATAAATCTTTAATGAAACAACTCAACAGAATAAGTATAAAATAGAAACAATTATTACCACAAGTTGTGGGACATCGCTTCACCTACATCACCGCTGGAGTGCGTGCTTACAATATGATTTTCTATAAGGGTGGATAGTGGTTAAATTAATCCATTTTATGATTATTAATTCGCAAGGGCGAATAATTAGTTAACTATTCTGCAAGGGCAGATATTTTGTATACAGTTCCATACGTTGACCACGCTGCAAAGACGGGTGGTATGCATTATGGAATACTAGCCACTCCTGAAGTGAGTGGCTGCTCTCGCTCCCATCCAAGCTCGTAATGATTAATTTCTCGATTGAGTTGTAGGTGGCGCTTCAAGTGCACGTTACCTAACAGTAATCGCTGTCGATTAGTAACATTACGAAGACAAATGTTTCGTAATTGTATAGGACAGTGACACTTTTATTTACTATAACGGGTCTCATTTTCTAAAAGTTTAAGAAACCTTTATCGAGAGGTTTCCGCAATTCTCTTTCATTTTTGAAAAAGGATACACAAGTGATATCTTGCGTTCTAAGTAGGCAGGTTTCTCGAAACTTGTCAGCAAAAGTTTCCACCTCTGTTAATAGAGTTCAAAATAATTGCTGCCGATTCGTAGCATTCCGAAGTCAAATTTTTCATAACTATGTTGGTGGTGCCACATTTACTTAGCCCTAAAGGGGTGCCATTGCAAAGAAACTCTTTCTAAATGTTTCTACAGTACTGTTTCACTCAAAGTGCGGGATACATAAAGAGGCTTGGCATTCCATGTGGACAGGTTTCTCTAAACTTGCAAGCAAATGTTTCCACCTCTGCTGAGTTCAAAGTAATTGCTGTCGATTGGTAACATTATAAAAAATAAATTTTTTGCAAATATATAGTATACTGTCACTTTTATTGAGACCAAAAAATATCACAATTGCTAAAAGTTTAAGAAATCCTTATCTAGAGATTTGTACAGTTCTGTTTCACTCAAAGTGCGGGATACGCAAGAGAAACCTGCCACTCCATCTAGGCTGTTTCTCGAAACTTGCAAGGAAATATTTCCACTTCTGTTATAATAGAGTTCAAAGTAAACGCTATCGATTAGTAACATTACTAAAACAAACATTTTCGTAAATATATAGGGTAGTGATACTTTTATTCAGCTTGAAAGAGGTCGCCATAGCTAAATGCTTAAGAAACTCTTATCTAGAGGTTTGTTGTAAAGGTTTCTACGGTTCTGTTTCACTCTAAGCCTGGAATACTCAAGAGATCTGCATTCAATGTAGGCAGGTTCCTCGAAACTTTCAAGCAGATGTTCTGCTAATAAAGTTCAAAGTAGTCGCTATCTATTAGTAACATTATGCAAACAAGTTTTTCGTAAATATATAGGGTAGTGACACTTTTATTCGAAGTAATCTTTGTCGATTAGTAACATTACTTAAATATATTGGATAGTGACACTTTTACTCAGCCCATACGGGGTCGTCATTGCTAAAAGCTTAAGGAACCAATATCTAGAGGTTTCTACAGTTCCGTTTTACTCTAAGCCCGGAATACTCAAGATATCTAGCATTCGATGTAGGCAGGTTCCTCAAAACTTGTAAAAAAATGTTTCCACCTAGTACTAAATGTTTCGATTAGTAACATTAAGTAAATATATTGGGTAGTGACAATTTTATTCAACCCAAAAGAGATAGCCAGTGCTAAAAGCTTAAGAAACCAATATCTAGAGGTTTCTACGGTTCCGTTTCACTTTAAGCCCGGAATACTAAAGAAATATAGCATTTGATGTAAACAGTTCTTCGAAACTTGCAAGCAAATATTTTCACCTCTGCTTATAAAGTAATTGCTGTAAATTACTTTATAAGCAGAAAGCAAAAGATTTGAAAGCAAAATTTTCGTAAATATATAGGGTAGTGACCCTTTATTCAGCGTAAAAAAGAGGTCGCCGTAACTAAAAGTTTAAGAAACCCATATCTCGAATTTTCATATTTATGTTTCAATCTAAGCCCGGAATACTCAAGAGATCTGGCATTCGATGTAGGCAGGTTCCTCGAAGCTTTCAAGCAAATGTTTCTACCTCTGGTAATAAAGTTCAAAGTAGTCGCTGTCTATTAGTAACATTATGCAAACAAATTTTTCGTAAATATATAGGGTAGAGATACTTTTATTTAGCTTTGAACGGGTCTCCACTAGTAAATCCTTAGCTAGAGGTTTCCACAATTCTCTTTCACTCTAAGTGAGGGATGCATAAGAAATTGGCAGGTTAGTTAGGTTCGATAGGCAGGTTGGCATTCGATAGGCAGGTTGGCATTCGATAGTCAGGTTATACACACACTGGACATTAGCAAGCAAATGTTTCTACCTCTGGTAATAAAGTTCAAAGTAGTCGCTGTCTATTAGTAACATTATGCAAACAAATTTTTCGTAAATATATAGGGTAGAGATACTTTTATTTAGCTTTGAACGGGTCTCCACTAGTAAATCCTTAGCTAGAGGTTTCCACAATTCTCTTTCACTCTAAGTGAGGGACGCATAAGAAATTGGCAGGTTAGTTAGGTTCGATAGGCAGGTTGGCATTCGATAGTCAGGTTATACACACACTGGACATTAGCAAGCAAATGTTTCAACCCTGCCAATAAAGTTCAAAGTAATCGCTGTCGATCAGTAACATTACGAAATCAAATTTTTCCTAAATATAAAGGATAGTGAAGCTTTTATACAAGCTAAAAAAGCTCGCCAATACTAAAAGCTTAAGAAACCTTTATCTTGAGTTTTCTATAGTACCATTTCACTCTAAGCCCGGAATATTCAAGAGATCTGGCACTCCATGTAGTGTTGGAGATTATCTGTCGTGCCATAAGGTAGAAATAATTGTTTGTGATTACTCTTGAGCCGTAAGGTAGAACTAATTGTTTGTGATTACTCGTGTGCCGTAAAGTAAAACTAATTTTTGCGATTACTCTTGTGTCGTGAGGTAGAACTAATTGTTTGCAATTACTCTTGTGCCGTACCGTAGCAATTTTGCTTCAATATGACATCAAGTATACGCCATGTATTTAATATCTGTGTATGTGAGTGCCAACGTGTGTGCAATCCACCTCTCTTTGCCTACGGAGGTGAGTGATGGATCAATACTGTGTAATGCTTTTCACAATTCTTTTTAGTATCGATCAAGAAGATAGATTCGACGGCAATAAATGCTATCTATAAATTGAAAATGGACTCTTGTCTTCATTCTGCGAACTCTGCTATCTCTGATGTTTTCTAACAGAGAAATATGTAGGCAGGTTTCTCGAAACTTGTTATCAAATGTTTCCACCTTTGCTAATAGATTTCAAAATAATCGCTGTCGATCAGTAACATTACGAAATCAAATTTTTCCTAAATATATAGGATGGTGAAGCTTTTATACGAGCTAAAAAAGCTCGCCATTACTAAAAGATTAAGAAACCTTTATTTGGAGTTTTCTTCAGTTCCATTTCACTCTAATCCCGGAATATTCAAGATATCTGGCACTCCATGTAGTGTTGGAGATTATCAGTCGTGCCTTAAGGTAGAAATAATTGTTTGTGATTACTCATGTGCCGTAAAGTAAAACTAATTGTTTGTGATTACTCTCGTGTCGTAAGGTAGAACTAATTGCTTGCGATTACTCTTGTGCCGTGCCATAGCAATTTTGCTTCAATTTTGACATCAAGAAAACGCCATGTATTTAATATCTGTGTATGTGAGTGTCAACGTGTGTGCAACCCACCTCTCTTTGCCTACGGAGGTGCGTGATGGATCAGTACTGTGTAATGTCTTTCACAATTCTTTTTAGTATCGATCAAGAAGATAGATTCGACAGAAATAAATGCTATCTATAAATTGAAAATGGACTCTTGTCTTCATTCTGCGAACTCTGCTATCTCTGATGTTTTCTAACAGAGAAATATGTAGGCAGGTTTCTCGAAACTTGTAAGCAAATGTTTCCACCTCTGCTAATAGAGTTCAAAGTAATCGCTGTCGATTAGAGAAAGACTTGGGCGAGTCGGCCATTTTTTTTCCGAAAAGGACCGCGAGCGACGTCGCAGCGTCCATCCATCTTACCGTTTTGTTATCTCGCTGCCAGATTTCCCTGTCAGTCTCCTTTCCAATCTAATTAAAGGCGAATTCCGATCACGCAATCACCAGTCGAAATATGTGTCACAGTCGGCCTTATTGATGGGAGGGATTTCTTTCTCTGGCTCTAGGGTCTCGTTACTCGGCAATTTGCATGGCCGACGTCTCTATCCCGCGTTCGCTCCTCTCGAGATATTTCACGACCACACCTTTCGCGATGACGACGCAGTGACAGAAAATAGAAATGTAAAAAAGGGCCGGTCCGCTTCCATTCGGGCTGTCAGGGGCAGCGGGATTTGCATACGGCCTGGAGCGGACATGAAGATGTTAATGACAGTTCATAATCAGCGCTACCGCCCCTTCACTGTTGTTTCAATGGATGCAAGAATTTTCATCTCATGAATAAGAACGTATGACGCCCTCTCTCCCGATTTTCTTCTTTCAATCTTCGAGTGCATTTGCATTTCGTTGCGACTCGATTTATTTGTCTTATCCACAGCAGTGGTATCCTCACTTTATTTTTTCATTTCTTCAAATCGAATTCCTTGTTTTTAAGTTAATTGATTTTTAATAGTGACGCTTTTATTCGGCGCATATTTTAATGCGGCGTTTGTTAACCTTTTATAATTTGACAGCCATTTTCCCAAATTCGTTTTTTTCTTTCAATCTTCGAGTGTATCTGCATTTCGTTGCGACTCGATTTATTTGTCGTATCCACAGCAGTGGTATCCTCACTTTATTTTTTCGTTTCTTCAAATCGAATTCCTTGTTTTTAAGTTAATTGATTTTTAATAGTGGCACTTTTATTCGGTGCATATTTTAATGCGGCGTTTGTTAACCTTTTATAATTTGACAGCCAGTTTCCCAAATCCGTTATAATCGGATCTGCCTTTCGATAACTTTTGTTGATTTTTCCACTTTTTCCAATAAATTTTGGAGTCTTAAGTAAATTACAAATTACACTTTTGTGCTATTCATATCTATTTACATGTTTAGTAAGGTGACACAGTTCAAGACACAACTACTATAACAATAAGGAAATTTGATTGCCTGTTCCCGATTAGCTTTGCGAGCCTCTTCAAAATACTGAATCAGTGATTTCTTATCTATTGCATTCATAATTACAGGTATTCCCAGTTTCGAAGTTAAAAGAAGAATCCTCTAATTTGGCGCTCTTTATATGATTTGACGATCCCGATGATACGTACACAGCTTCGTGTTCTACATTCCAAAATGATCATGAGCCTGAAAAATCTGAAATTTCATCTACAATATTAGTTTAATCCTTAAAATTCTCATATATTCCTTGCATAGTTTAAAAACCAAGTGGAGACTACAGTAAAGGGCTTTTAATTTTTTTGGAACGACTGCTAATTTTCTTGAAAATTCTATTATATACTTCAGGGATTCCCAACTTTTTTTCTCGCGTAGGGGAGACAGGGCAGGTTTCACACTTTTTAAATTTTTATTTTTCTGTTCTAAGGCTTTAAAGTATTTATTTCATTTTCATTACAATTAATTAGTTAGACTTTAAGGCATGTAGTGTATATTTTTAAATACTTTAAATTATTATATTTTTGTAATTATACCATTTTCTTTACCATGATGTCACCTGTGCAAACTTGCTCCGGTCACCCTTACCCTGTGATTAGTCTTTTTATTTTCGCGTACTCCCTACTATCATATCCAACCATCCCCCAGCTGTCTATGCAAAGTTTTTTCAACGATATTAAGGGCTCAGATTAACTTGAGAATCAAATAACTCGAATTAATAACATTTGCAGAATTTATTTTTGATTTTATGTCATTTTATTCCCTTTCTACAAAAGTATTAGTTCCGCGCCAAAATAAACGAAAGCAGTATTGTATTTATTTTGCATTAAGTTATCAAGATAGCTAAAAATTACACTTGTAACAGTAAACGTTCAAGTAGCAATAATCACTATTAGTTACTAAATAGCAAGTATTCACTGGGGGGAAACAAAATTCTGTAATTTTTTAAATCCCTTACGTTTTCTTGTTTCCGCCATTACCGACTTTCTTTTCGCGTACCCAAACTAGTTCTTCGTGTACCCCCAGGGATCCGCGTACCACAGGTTGGAAACCTCTGATGTACGTGATACGTACCC
>BGPR01040746.1:0-13858 GCA_013235015.1 Araneus ventricosus | reverse complement strand
ATATTATATTTTGAGTTATGAATTTTTAAATAATGTATCTTAATTTGCACCAGTTTTGGCCACATAAATATTATAATATATAACAGGCATTTTACTTAATATTAAGCAGAAATAAAGCATTTTCATGCAGTATGTATTTTATTACATTTTCCTTCTTTATAGCAAGTTTTTCATTGCATATAAAATAACTGATTATCAAATTTGGTGTCAAAGTTTTACATTATTTGTTTGATATTTTTTCTTGTTTATATTTTCAAAACATTCAGTAAATTTCTAATTCTTATATTATAGCTACATTCAGCAAAAATTAAATAGTATGATTTTTGGGACAAATTAATGCACCTATTAGTTTGTATCTCTAGTTATTATACATAAATTAAGTCTTAAACGATATAAAATTTATTAAAAAAGAGGCTAGTACTATCCCATAAAAACATTTCCATAGATAACCAATCTTTTGTAAATGTTCAAGATATTATGATGAGTCATCCAGAAGGTACATTTTCACAAAAAAACAGAGTTTCAGTGACACAGAAATTTTTTGGTGTGTAGTTTGCCAAGTTTAATATTCATTAATCTTGCATTATAAGTATGCATTGAAGCCATGAATAAACAAATATGATGCATTCTATGTTTTATGCTATTCAAAAATGTACTACATTTAAATATTTTTTTTAATTTATTTTTTTGCTCTGGACCATTGTACTCTACAATGGTCCACTTGTTACTTAAAAATAAATATTAAAAAAAGTATAGATAATTAATAAATTTAGAGTGTATTATAAATCTTAATATGTAGAGAATATGTATTCATTTTTTTCAAGCCAAAAACAAAAATAACTTGCATAAAAATTTATTGTTTTTAAAGGGCTGAATTTATATGCAAATACTTAAAGCATCCCTTTAGGAAATAAAAATAAAAACCCTCTTAAACCCTAAAGATAATTAATTTTAGAATTAATAGTTATTTCTGACAGTGTGACGATGAAAGATTGCAACACTTGCGAGTACTTGATACATGTTTATGCATTTAATTTTCTTGCAAGTTTCATGTTAAGGAAAAATGACCTAATCATATTGTTAATTACTAAAAAAGAGTTTGTTTAAGATGTAGGAATGCATCTTATTGGTTAATATCAAATTAGTGTCTAATTTGCTTGAGAAATGGATGCATTCTGTCCAAAACTGGTACAGTTTTAAAAAAATGGAGCATCTACCCTTTTATGTTTTTATTTACTATGCATACATTTATTTCTTTAGGGATTTTTTTTTTGCCATTTTAACTATGTTGAATAAATTATATAAATAAAGCTGAAACACCAGTTTTTTAGTATGCTGTAGAAATCAAAACGATTGAAAATATTTTCTTGGAATTTGTTCGCAAATTCTATGTGTCGTCTGCACATTCACTATGATTAATTCTTGCATTTGATAATTACAGAGAGAATTACATCATCACCATTAAAGCTGTCTCAGCGTAAACCAAAGTATTGGTATCCATGGCAGACAAACGCAACAGCAACAAACGACAAGTACGAAGTTCAACGCGGAAATGAAAGGACAGCGAAAATATAAACGACCCCAAAAAAAACTATTTCCATCGCCTAAAAGGCAATTACACATTGCAACTGTCATCCCTTTTTTTGGGCTTGTCAGATCGTAAAGAAGGGGCGTCAAACCCCCTTCAGTCAAGGACACATTGAAGGAGAAACCGTCCATCGAATACTTGCTCTCCCTTGGTGACGAAATGCTGACAAGTGTGCTATCGCCTTTAGTATGTTCATAATAAGCCCCTCACGAACATGTGTACCAATTTTCAAAACTATGTGAGTTATTGTTTTTTCACCCCCATTTTGGACCTTCGTTGACTGGGCTATATGAACAGAATCGCGTTCCTTTTGGTAGTTAAATTAGATGATACTTCTTTAGATGAAAATCTATAGTATAATCACACTCAGATGTGGAAGAAGAACCGGGATGTGGCTATATGTCCAAGAGATTCAGATAGCTTACGAAATCGTAAATTTCTCTTTATCTGTCTACAAGTTAGCATCCACACTATTGATTGCTTTTATGATGATTTAATATCAAATAGGAGTTATATTAGAATTTGTTTGTTTTTCCATTTCTGGAGATCTTTTCGTTGAATTATGAAGTATTTGAAATTAGTGCCAATATTTTCTTTCAGCATTTCTTTGTGTTTATTTTGTGTATGTTTTTTTTTCTCTGAGTGTTGGGAAACATTACGATTACTGATCATTTTGATAAATTATGGGATCTTCAAAGTATGGGACAGCCGTTACCCATACATATAAAAGAACAATTTTTTTAGTATAATGTATGCATGTTCAAGTTTTTTTTTTTCGTTCTTTAAGCACGCCCAGATCTTTGACATATGAGATCAAATTTAGCAAAGTGGTGAATTAGCACAAGAGGGGAGCTGACGCCACAGTAATTTTTTTTAAAAAAAAAATTCAAATTAGATTTTTATTTATTTAATTTTAAATGGTAAATTCAATTGTTTTCCCCATTTTCGCGAATTTTATTTTTTCTCTCTTTTTTCGTCTTCGATGTTTTATTTTATTATTATTTATTTCTCTTTATATATTGTCCATTTTGAGCCGTATTGAAGGAAGTTGGTTGGAATAAAAAGTTGATTTTTTTTTCTTTTGCAAACTATTCGATTCCATTCGTCTGACAGAATATTATGCTTCTGTGTTTTAATTTATAAACATCAGTAAAAAATCGTTTTCTTACATTTTTTTCTCTGCCTTTTTATGTTTTATTTTGAAACATATTTTTATTGAGATTTTGATCGCCCTAAAGATTTTTTAAGTTTATATTTTTAATCAGAAAAACCTGGAAAATTCGGTACAGTAGAATTGTTCATTGTAAAAATGTATTAGTTATTTTATGGTTTATTGTTTAAAAGTTTTAAATAAATGTTCTTTTTTCAAACATTTTGCTTTTTTATTCAAACCATACTGACTTGAATGAATACTTAGTATGGCCAATGTGCAGGTGATTTTTTTTCTATGGTTGATGGGCTACCTCCGAAAAAAGTCAGGGAATATTTTTTATAAAACCTGGAAATGTCAGGGAAACTGAAACAGCAAAAATGATGGCCACCCTGTTGACGCATCTATAGATTAAAAAATATAATCTGTCATAAGTTGCATTTAAATTACATAATTTTTATCTGAAATAATAAAGCTTATTCACATAAAGCATCATTATTTTGTATAAATTTGTCTTGATCTCAAATAATTTGCATTGCTCAATTTTTATTTCTAACAGAAGTTCAATTAAATAAAGTGCCTAAAAATCAAACCTTTTCATGACTGCAGGAATAAGTAGAGAGAAAAGGCATCAGAATAAAATGCTTTCTTGCAAATAAAAATAGGCGAGAGGAATTTAGAGACACTACCCTTAGGACATTATTGGACTCAGGATATAAAAAATTATTTTTTGTATAGAAAATTATATTTAAAATTCTTATATTGTCTGAAATGTTTTTTATATTAATTCATAAGAAGTCCAATAAATATCAAATGTTAATAAATTAATATTATAAAATATCAATGTCTAATATATTTAGTTGTCAAATATTCCTATAAAATTTATGGTTTTATTTTAAATTAATAGTATGTTCAAATATAAATTTAAAATCTTCTCTAATCCAATACAAAAGAAATAAGCTCTTTGATTGATCCCCCTCCCCTTCATATTTTGCCAACATCTTGCAAAATACTGTGACAAAGTGATTATCTGCAATTTTGATTCACTTGACTGAATAATACATTTTCTGCTTTATCAAGTTTTTGCTTTGCATGTTTTTGAGCAAATTTTTCTTGCATCTCTTCCTTTTTTGCAGTTGTTTTTTATTACTAATTTCTTTAATTAAACCTTCATTATTCTTTTTTTTTCTCTTGTATACTGTATGACCACTTTAAGTATAGATGAAACAGGTAGTTTATAGGTTGTAAGTACAACTCATGTCAAATTTTTTTTTTAGGAACATAGTATACAAAAGGGTTATAGGGTAATTATGCATGGCCTTTTTTACTGTTCCATAAGTCATGCCTTCTTATCATAAATTAAATGAACAAGTTTTTCAAATCAAAAAGAAAATTGGATAAAGCAAGGAATCTTCTAATCATACCTTTAGTCTATTTTAGCTCACCCTTAGTCTGATGCTCATATAAATGAGCAGGAATGGCGCTAGAGTTTGCCCGACGGGGGGAACGTTGCCTGACAGGGGGCATGATCTCCCCGACGAGGGGGCAGTGTAATGAAATTGGTCTCAAATTTTTGCCAGGTTATTATTTATCAACTACGGTTGAATACCCGTACAAAAATTTTCTCCAGAGCGGATGCCAAATTTTTCCCAACAGAGTTTAGCATCCCGACAGAGGGAGCCCTGTACCCGGTCCCCGCTCTGGCGCCACCCTTAAATGGGCCCCTTTGGCAAAAATGAAAGGTAACAAAAATCATTTGCTGGTGCATAAAGTACATCTTTTTGCAATTGGCTGATTCTTATATAATTATGTGATGCTTTTGATGCAAAAATTGGGGTTATCAGTTTCAAATCCTTAGTATAATCTGTAATGTATCTTAAATTAATATTTAACTAACACCTGTCTAATTAATTAAGCTTAAGAAATTTTAAAACTGTATTTGCGCATGTTAAGCCCTATCCCTATATTCTGTTATCTTACTATTACTACAAAAATAACATCTATGAGTAATTCAAAGCTTATCTGTTAATGAGTATTCTTAAAGATCTATATTAGGCTTTCTGCGGAATCAATCTAATGAAAAATTAAACAAAATGTAGGAGAGAAGTTAAATTAGGTATTCAACGAAACCTCTACATAAATAAAATGGGTGTTCTCAATAAAGTCGTTGCAATTACAGTAGTTCCTCGATTATCCGGCATTCAAGTATGCAGGAAAGCTCAACTAACCCGGAAGAATTAAATTCTAAGTTTTTCTGAAGGTTTACTCGCGCGCCGTTAACGCTCACGCGCCAGGTTCGTTGCCTCACGCGGACACTTTATTTCTGGAATGCAACGTCCGCTCCACACGGAAGGGCGTATAAGGAAAAAACAATATACAGTGCTATGAAATTATACAGACTTGTTTTAGGGGTTCAAAGCAAAAGTGGAACCAAAATAAAGGTCCTCATCTCGCCCGGAAAGCGAAACCTGAAAACCGTCGACAGCAAAAAGGTAGAAGTGGCAGAATCGGGAAAAAAAAGCTCGCGCGGGTGTACTCCCAGATTGGTAATCTCTTTCATTTCCTTTATTTGTTACTCGCCGGGCCACCGGCAGATGCGGTCCGATTACGTAATATCAGATGGGAGGTGGGTACACATATTGATGCAATTACCTTGCATTTTTAAAAATAATTAGTTTTGATATTCAATCTGGGATTTCTTTATGATCACTTTAAAGAGTTTTATTATCCTTGCTGAGTAGAGGTATTTTTCAGTTTCATCGACTATTTTTACAATCTATATATTTACGGTAAAAATTCGGCTATAGATCATACTTTTCTTCTTATCATCAATACAAATTAAAATCTTCGTAATATGTTTTCTAAATATAATGTTATAGAAGAACATAAATATTCTTAAAATTATATTTAATGCCCATTTTAAAACAAAAAATAAGTATTTGGCGAAAATATCTAAAAAAAAAAAGGTCGCAATCTACTCCCACCCCCCATTTTTCCAGTCACATTCAACTATCCGGACTTTTCAGGTATCCGGAAATCGGCGTTTCGAGCATACCGGTTAGTTAAGCACACTTGTAGTATAATTTTGAATGGTAAACTTAGTTCTTACTATTCAGCTAAATATAAAAAAAATTACATTCATACTTAATATTCATTGCAAAGTTAGCATTTTGTTTGATGTATGACCACCCCATAAACATAATTGCATCAAAGTTTTAGGTTCATTAGATTCGCTATGATTTCAACATCAGCAAAATTGACTTGAATATTAAAGAAAAGCAGACAAAATCTAAAATAATTTTCATCTTTATTTAAAATTGGAATAGAAAAAATTCTGCTACAAAGAGTCCTACTTTGTTTTGGGATTGCTATATATGTCAAAAGGAAAAACTTACAAAATTATGTAAGTACATAAATAAACAAATAAGAGTTGCAAAATTGAAATAAATATAATGAATCTAAATTAATTCACAAAGAAAACAAATCAAGATTTAATATTATTAATACAGATTATATAAAAAAATAAATATTATAATTTGCTTTAATCAAGAAAGAATAAAATGTTTATTTGAAAAGGCAGTTTTTTTTTATATAGTGAAAACGTGGGAAGTTGAATTCAATAGGCACTATATATTACACTTCTTAACAGAGAAAAATTCATACCTGGAAAAGATTATTTCAAAATGCCTCTATTATTTACAGAAGCCAAAACAACCTTGAATTATGAAAATGAAAAAAAAATTAAGCACCTATAAAGCATCTGCATACAGTTGATTAATCATTTATCTCTGCCAGAGGAAACATTAAAACAAACTTCAGAAACATTCAATACACCATTATGACATTAGCATCAACATATAATTGAATAATATGAAATACAATTTTTCTACTAAAAATAAACTTCATATGCATTTTTAACAATCTCATAATGAATAACTCTACAGTATATTTTAAAAAGAGCAGGGATCAATAAACTTGGAAACACACCACAGAGATAAAGCTTTATTAAATGCAAAGACAATTTTCTGGATGCCTTCCGAGTAAAGAATATACTGCTCAATGAAGATGGAATTTTATAAACAACTAAAGCAAAACAAAATAGCATGTAAATAATTAGCTTTATAAAATGAAAATTATCAGTTTGGCTTCCTTTTCATAATTTCTCAACATTCTTTCTGACAGTTCCACTCTATTCCATGATATATACAAAATACATGCATTACGCAAATTCTGGATATATACAATGCAGTATTATTATATTGCATTTCATAACACTCACTAGAAAATAATTCATTCCCAGATATACAAAATATTATTTGAAAAAAATTCCTCTATTACTCACTGTAATTAAAACAGCCTTGAACTAAAAATGAACGATTAGTAAAGGTAAAATTATATAAAAAATTATCTGTTTAGCTTCCTTTTCTTAATTTCTCATAAAATTCTGAATATATATACCATTGCAAATACAATATATTGCACATCTAACACTAGAAAATAATTCATACCTGGATATACAAAAGTCAAAAAGAGTACTATGTGATCATATTCTATGATTTGGTTATCAAGAACATAATAAAAAACAATTAAACACACTATAAAAAATCTCAAGAATACCGAAACGCCATTCAAAAAAGCACACCCAATAACATTAATTTTTGATGCGGTGACGGTCTCTAAATAACACTAGCAACAGTAGCAAATGTAAGAAGCATGCACTATGATTGATGCTGACAAACTGAACATAAATATAAAACTACATCATGTTGTAAAATAATAGAAAGTCACTACATTATTAATTCACTTTGTAAACAACAGTACAAAATGATCACTAACACTAAATATATAAAAGGAATACTTTTGCACACACATATTCATCAATTTTATAATGTGAAAATGGGGTAAAATTGTTCACTACTGTAATAAACTGCCAAATTTACAATATACAAAGGAGGTATGGTTTTATTTTCTGAAAATTTAGATTAAATAATATAAAAAAAATTAAAGAAAGCTTGTTCATTTTTCATGCCTCAATTTGATTAAACATTGCTTCAATTACAAACAGTTATTTATTTAAAGTGTATATACTCGTTGCCCTAAAACATTTCGACATTTTAGAGGTATTGTTAAATAAAGAGTTGAAACATATCATACCTAAATTAGGAGAAATATTGACAAAGAAAATCTCAAACGAAAATTTCACGAGTGTTAACACATAGAGATGGCGGGAGTGATTACGATTTCATTTTTAACTTGCCAAAAAAAATTCCATCACGCCGTGAAATCCATTTCGCCAAACGCATGCGAATGAGAAAAAAAAGACCGAAAAAATGAAATGCCGCTGTCAAGTTCGGACAGAGACTTGCCGTGGCCCGGTTAAAACTGTTATGTTTTTGCGCGACCGTCGTCTACTGTCGATTTTCTACTGTTCGCGTGTAAACCCTCTTCGGCACGCTATTCACCCGCGTGTTGACACTGATGTCAGCATTCCGATTTCTTATTCTCATGCCAAAAGAGCCGGATTGTCAGATTGCCTTACCACTGATCCCAGAAAATTGTGGCCAGGTGTCAGGAGGATCGGAGTTCAATATATACGTTTGTGCGCACATGTGCGAGTAAATAATCGTTCTGGCTCAATGTTTTGGATTTTGCTTCGCTTGTAAGAGTTTTTTTTTGGAGAAAAAATCAGTCTGAGGAATATTTTGGTGTTTAGCTAACTAATAAGTGAGTGAAGAATAATAACTTCACAGCTAAATTTTGTTTTACAAGATGTAATAAAAGCCATTATTAATATCCATCTGGATTGTAATATTTTAGAATGCAAACTGCTTATTGTTCAGGCCAAAATTAAATACACATAATGTAAAAAAAAAGTATAATGTCTTTACTGTACCCTGGTGATGCATTCAGAAAATTGGCTTTATATTTAATGAAGCTTTTCTGCAGTGTGTTTTCCAAGTTTAAAATAGTGATCCTGTCTAATAAATGTATTGTAATGCATGTTGTTTTTTATTTCCTATAAGATTTTTATTACAAAATTGCAAATCTTTGATTGTTCAGATAAATTTAAAAAATGCTCATATTTTTTATATTTTAAAGCTATGTTTAGTTATTGTCTTAATTGATGAAGTATTAGTTTTATATTATGTTATCAAACTTTGCTATCAAAACTGCATTCTCTAACATTATTCATCTTGGCCACTCTATATAACTAATAATACCTCTTCCTTGCTCATTAAATTTTTCTGTGTTGTACTATTTAGTTGTTTTATGTGCTATGTTGATTTTTATATAAAAGAAGTAACTCTCTTATTGGTTAGATAAATTTAAATATCCATATTTTTACACTTGATGGACAGTATCTTAAATTATGTCACATACATAATGTAAAAGCCTTATAGTTTGCAAACGGATTGTTTTTCTTGAAATTACCAGGTGTATTCCTTCTTTGTAAATAATATAATGATCTATATTAAAGGGCGGTATACTCGGAAGGCATCCAGAAAATTGTCTTTGTATTTAATAAGGCTTTGTTCTGTGGTGTTTTCCAAGTTAATATTGATCCTCATTTATTAAATGTACTGTAGGTTATTCATCATCGGCGCTATTCACCTGCACCGCGTGTTGACACTGACACTCGTGTCCAGCACACCGATTTCTTATTCTCCATGCAAAACAGCGGATTGTCGAACCTTTCCCCGTTTTTCAATCCCAGAAAATCGGCGAGTTATCATGGATCCGAGTTCAATATGCGTTTGTGTGCATGTGCCCAGTAGAATGAAAAATCGTTCTGGCTCAAGTTTTGGATTTTTGCTTCCTTGTAGGTATTTTTTTTTTTTTGGGAGAAAAAAATCAATCTGAGGAATATTTTGGTGTTTAGCCTAACTAATAAGTAAGTGAAATAATAACTTCTTGCTAAATTTTGTTTCAAGATGTATTTCATGTTACCTAATATCTATCCTGGATTGCTGTCATTTTAAATGCAAACTGCTTATTGTTCAGGTAAATTAAATACACATATTAACTAAAAAAAGTATAATGTCTTTACTGTACCTGGTGATGCATTCAGAAGAGTGACTTTTATATTTAATGAAGCCTTTTTTCTGCGGTGTGTTTTCAAGTTTAAAATATTGATCCTGTGTCTATTATATGTATTGCGTAATGCATGGTGTTTTATTTCCTATAAGGTTTTACTACAAGAATGCAAATCTTGATTGACAAATAAATTTAAAATGCTCATATTTATATTTTAAAGCTGTATTTAGTTGCGTCTTTAATTGATGAGGAAGTAGTTTTTATATTATGTTATCCAACTTTGCTATCAAAATTGCATTCTCTAACATTATTCCATCTTTGCCACTCTATATAACTAATAAATACCTCTTCCCTTACTCATAAATTTACTGTGTTGTACTATTTAGTTGTTTTTTATGTGCCATGTCGATTTTATTTTAAAAAAAGTATTAACTCTCTTATTGGTTAGATCAAATTTAAAATATCCATGTTTTTTACATGATGGACAGTATCTTAAATTATGTCTTATACCACATAATGTGAAAGCCTTATATTTTGCAAACGGTGTTTTTCTTGGAAATTACCAGGTGTATTCATGCTTTGTAAATAATATAACACTTTTGATATGTATTGAGGCAGTATACTCGGAAAGACATCAGAAAATTGTCTTTGTATTTAATAAAGCTTTGTTCTGTGGTGTATTTCCAAGTTATCTCAATGGAATCCTCAATTGTACACATGTACTGTAGAGGTTATTCGTTATATAGTTCTTTATGGGATTTTCTTTAGAATAGTAATTTTTTGTGGTTAAAATAAAAGTGCATCATATTTTTTATTTATGAATGTGTGAAGTTGGAAATTTCCTGCAAAAATATTGTTTAGTGCATGTTAAACAGTATAAATTAATTCATTCATTGATATATAGTAGCATTTACGCCAGAAACTAGAGTGCTTTATCAGTTTTTTTACAGTATTAATAACTAAAATTTCTGTCAATCTATGCAGCTTATCAATATTTTATACACTTTATTAATGTTTTCATATTTCATTTTTTGTAGTCACAGGTATTCATAAACTATTTTTATGTATGTGAACCATTAAAGACTTGCAGAAAAAATATTTTAATATGCTGTAGGACTCTTAAAATCTAGTGAAAAGAATATATTATGGAAACATTGTGTGCATGTGCAGTAGAATTGAAAAATTGTTCTGGCTCAATGTTTTTTGGATTTTGCATGGCTTGTAAAAGTAATATTTTTTGGAAAAACAATCTGGAAGAATATTTTGGTGTTAGCAAGACAAATAGTGTAGTTTTTGTATGTAGTGGAAAACTCTTTCACTACTATTTTTTAGCTCTTCTTTTCAATAAGTATGCTTTTAAATATAAACCATACTTTTTATCCTGAAAGAGAAAATCTCGATTTCGAGAGGATTATCTGTATTTATCGGTTTCAACAATACAAAATGGTACATACTTTCGGTGTACAATTATCATCAATGATCATGGCTGACACATAATTATTTCGTGAGTAATGAACTGATGTGTTAAAGAAGATGGACAATTAATTTTAAGGTTATTTACTGTATACTCAATGAATTCAAGCTGTTTATTGTTCAGGTAGATTTAATTACACATATTTACCATAAATAAAATGAATCTTTTCACTGTGCCCATTGACACATTCAAATGAAATTGACTTTATTTTTTTAATGGGCTTTTTTTTCTGCACTGTGTTTCAAGTGTATACTATCAAACCTTGTTTATTAAATTTATCATTATTATGATTTTTACTACTAAGAATATAAATCTTGTTCTGATAAATTTAAATGCATAATTTTATTTATTTTGCAAGCTGGGTTGATATAACACTCACTTCAGTGGAAAAGAAAAATTAAAATTTTCCATAAAATATTTATATTTGATTGATGGCAATTAACAGTTTCATAAAGTTGTGCATTTATTTCTATAAGATTGAATTTTACAAGAGAAATTAGTTCATATTACTGTGTTTAAGCAATTAGTTTTTTGCAGTATTTAAGACTTTAATTTCTTTATCAAGTTATACAGCTTATATTGAAATTTTATCCCTATGTCCATTAATGCTGCGTATTGTGTTTTGAGCTCTGAGTATTAATAAGTATTTTGTATATCACAAGACTATTAAATAGTTATGAAAACATTTCAATATGCAGTAGCTCTCTTAAAATCCAATACTAAATTATATTGTTGAATAATTGCCAAAATACACAGCAGTATATAAATATTTCAACTACATTCTCGTATAATCCTATTTAGCCATATGTATCACTAATCTCGACCTCTTTATGTATTTAATTTGCAGTGTTGCTGGTTTTGTTTATATTTCTATATTGATTTTATTTTTAAAAAAGAAATTAAATCTTTTATTGGTCAGATAAATTTAAAAATATCATATTTTTTTACAATGATGGACTCTATGTTTTAATTATGTATTATATTTTTCAAAAGATTTTTTTTTTTTATGAAAATACAAGGTGCATTCCTTCTTTGATAACACTTTATGCTTCAAAACACTTCTTGCTTAGAACACTTTTGATCTGCATGGAGACAGTATTCGTGCTATGGAAGACATCCAGAAAATTGTGTCGACTGTATTTAATAAAACTTTTGTTCTGTGGTGTTTTTCCAAGTTAAGCTCAATACTGATTTTCATTTATTAAATATACTATAGAAATGTGTATTATATAGTAGTTATTTTTAGTGGGAAAAATGTGCTTCATATTTTTTATTTATAAATGTATGAAGTTGGAAATTTCCCCTCAAGAACATGGTTTGAATGCATGCTTTGGTATATAATTGCATTTGCAAGAGAAATTAGTGTGCTTTAACATGATTTTTTATATTTTTTTTTACAGTATTAAAGAATTTAAAGCAATTTCATAGCAAATATATGCAGCTTAATACTGATAAATTTGTACACTTTATTCATCAATACTGTATTTTCGTTTTTTTTCATTCTGGGTATTAGAAGCTATTTGATGTATGTTAACCATTAAAGACTTGCAAGAAAAATATTTTGATATGTAGGACTCTTAAATCTAAATTCAAAAAATTATATTATTGAATCATTGTAAAATTTACAGCATTCAAAAAGTTTCAGCCTATGCACTGATATACACTCTTCTATTAGTAAGAACCTCTTTTTAACTTAATGGAGATTTGCTGAATTGTTTATTTTGTTTTATAGTATATGATTTTATTTCAAAAGATGCAAATCTCTTATTGGTCAATAAATTTAAAATATTCAAAATTCTTACATCTCTTAGAAAACTGTATAAATTATTTCTTTTGTGTATTAAGACTTTTATGGTGCCAAAATACCATGTGTGTAGTATTTAATAAGTTTTTAATACTTTTTTGATATGCATACGGCAGTATTTATATACTTGGTTACGAATCGGAAAAGAATTGTCTTTGTAATATAGCTTTTGTTTTTTTGCATGTTTCTAAATTTATATATTTACCATTATTTATTAAATATACTGCAGGGGATTGTCTAATATTGTTCATTTATAAAATTTAGTTAAAATTCATAGCAATGACAGTTATTTCTGTGGAAAAAAAAAATTGCTTAACATTCTTGTTTTCTAAATATGTGAAGTTATGTTTCCATAAAGAAATTTTAATGCATAATAAACTTATTTTTATAAATTAATGTATTCTTCTGTATATAGTTGTGTTTTTTACAGAAATATTAGTTCAACTTACTTTTGCTATGATAAATCTTTACGAAAGTAATTAAAAAGATTTTAAATGTCTTTCAGTCTCTGTATTTTATGTTGATATTTCCTATAAAGTGCATTCATCAACACTGCATTCATGTGAACCATTTAACAGTTGCAGAAAAACATTTTTATATATGCAATAAGACTCTTAAAATGTTATTAAAATTATAAATGAAATAAAGTATATTGTTAATTGTGTTAATATGCTTATTTGGCTGGTATAAGTTTTTTTTTTTTGTCAACTTGTAAAAATATCTGAACTATAAATATTGTTTTTTTGCATTTTAGTTCAAATATTCGGAACACAAGTTGTCTCAAAATAATATAAAGTTTCATTGCAC
>BGPR01040743.1:0-13859 GCA_013235015.1 Araneus ventricosus | reverse complement strand
TTAGCACAGAGAAAGTAAACAAGGTCAACGCTTATACGGGCCTCAGAATAAGTGAGACAGAAAAATCTTTCACTTACTTCAAAAACATAACCTGAAAAACAATAATGATAGTAAATTTGATATTTTCTTCCCAACACTTGGCATCTTCTCTCTGCTATCAACTTTCCTACTTCGAGGGATCTGTTATCCGCAGTGAAAAATTTTAAAACTGATCCAAAATGAATGTCAGTAATTGAGGATCTGACAGAAAGGCATATAAGCAAAAAAATGTTCCTGCACATAAATATTTAAAATATATAATTAATTTTTATACCAATTTTTGAATGATTTTGATGTATCTCTATATATGCAAGATTTAATAACATACGAGTTCGTTTATACCTTTTAATGAAAATGTTTTCTTCGTTTTCATTTATTAGTGCATTTAAAAATAATAACGCACAAAATGTATGTAATTAATATGTTGAACTGTTTCATTCCGAAAAGATTAACAATGATTATATAAAGTCATATATTTTTAAACTTAATAATTTGTTTTAATTGGGAATTTTCAGGCAGTTTGGCGTTATACAAGATTCTTATTTGGGCATTTTTTCGCAATTATGAAATCAAATAAGAGTTCCATTCTTATTTTTATGAACACGCTCGAAAGAACAGATAAAATTAATTAAATGTCAACACAGCGAGTAAATTTCTCCCATCCAATAATTATAAAAAATGTGTATAACCTAAGAGCATCTATCATTTTAAGATTTCAAAATGCTGAAATATTTTCATGGTCACAAATAGTAATTTATGAAAATTTAAAAAAATAAATTATCAGTCATGCAGATTAAACACCATAAAACGTTATATCGAAATCCGAAACGTTCCATGCGATTCCTTATTTAAATTTTTTTAAGTAAAAGTTTAAGTGTTTTTCTAAAATCAAAATTGTTATGCAGTGTTATTAATTAAGATTATTGTTTTACACACGCATTTTTAAGTACTACAAAACATTTGCACATTAAGTATTACAATGCATAATTTTTTCCAGTAGATCTTAATTTTTTAAATTTAAAAACGTGGAAATTATTTCCACAATATTCCCGCCTCTCCATTAACGGATTTCTAGATCCTCCCTTCATTACAAATATACTAAGTTTTTAAAATTTATGAAAAAAAATAAAATTGTAATCAGATGCAGATAAACACCAGAAATCGTTGCCTCGAAATCCGAAATGTCGTATGTGATTCCATATTTACACACTTGTTTCTCTAAATGTTGAAGAAAAAAATTAAAACGTTGTGTTACTAAATTTGATTATTGTTTAAACATGTAAGTGCTACAATACATTTGTAATGCGCTGAATAAACTGTCCCCTTTTACAATTATCTGCGTTTGAGATCCTCTTTTTACCAGATTTATGAAGTTATCAATTTCTAATTCAGAAACATCTGAGTAAACGCCACCGTTATATTGAATTAGAGGCAATCTCTCTGAGTTTTCAAACATACATCTTCTGATTAAGATGCGACATTTGTAACCAACGCAAATTCTCCTTCATCAAATTCCACATGTTTGTATTTGAAATTGCGGCTTGTTCTGGGCATCCAAATTCTATATCTTATGGCACGTGTTGCACTACCCAGTAAATTTTTTGCATTATCACAACGTCTGCGTCATTGTTGCTTTGACAAGTGCAAACATGCTCCAGATAGTTTCCAACTGCCTTTATGAAGCTCATAGTACCGTAAAATCTTAATCAGCGGAAATAACAACATGTGAAAGAACTTGAATGTAGAACATGAGGACAAATTATTTTCTACTGTCCATAAGCCGTAGTCTGGCTACAAAAGCTGGAGCATGTGCACAATCTAATGCGGCAACCTCTTTTATAGTCTAGTAGCGATTGGTGAAAAATAACACTGCGACGGGAAAGAGCCTTACCTTTAACAACTGCTTGGAATGCAACTAAAGTAATCGTAAATTAAATTGTTGGGTAGTGCAGGTTTATAAATAACAGTATAATTTACGTTTTTGTGGGAAGTTGCTCCTTAGACAAACGCTTGAAGAGGAGTTTTTGTACTAATTTTTTTTCTATAAGGAAAAAAACCGACCAATATGCATGAAGTGTCCTACTTTAAAATCCGCTTATATTTTATGGCTTCTTGAAAGTTCTACAAATTGCTTGCACACTCTGTATTTATATTTGAAAAAAATATTTTGTTACCTTAGAGAAGGAATAAATAAGTTTCATATAAAAATGAGATACCACTTTCTCAGAGTCAAGATTGTAGATTTGAAAATTTATAAAAAAAGTGTTACCGCTTTTAATATTGAATAAGTTCTTATATATAATTTCAAAATTATACTTACTCGCTACATACGAGCTTCATTACATTTTCTTAATATAAAGCCCGGAATTTTATTTCTGAGCTGGTAAGTGAAAATTAGTGTTATCTCAATTTGTTACATATGTAATATAAAAACGTCAATGTTATAATACGGGGAAGCTAAAAGTTCTAAGATTGGATTTTTACTTGATTTCGATACAGCAGAAAAATAAGAACATGAATGCAGATGAAGTAAATGCAAAGTACTGTATTCTGGCTTCCTCACTCTCTCCCTACGAAAGCAAATAAGTTTCAAGAGCTGAATCCGCGAAATATTACAATAGTTGAACAGATAGTTTAATGAAGACCATATCCCTCTTCAGGTACTTGATCTCCACTAAACAACTTGTTTACTTTTCGCCATGTCTCCATGTTTGCTGAAAATGTATCTTTGTTAAGATGACTCCAGGTAAGTATTATTCCTGACTTGTTGATGCAATTAAGGAGGAGGAGATAGAGGGGATATGCACATGTCATAAAGGATAGCAGCGCCCTCATTTGCAGAAATTGGGATTAACTACTTCGAATCCTCCGAATTCCAACGAAACCGAATTTAAATGACGCCATGTTGGATCTTGGTATAGATAATGGAAATTTTATTTTTGCATAGTGTATATTTTATTTTTATTATATTATCATTCTATTATTTATTACATTGTGGAATTCTGACAAGTACGTTAAGAATAAATCGATTATCTCTGCAAAATATCAATTATTCAATATTCCTCGAGATAAAAGTGATAAATTTAAAATGATTGTCTAAACTTCCATCAAATGTGATTTATATGTTCTACCAATTTGTAATATTTTAAAATATTATTTTCGCTTTTTTATATGAAATATTGAAATTTCATTTTATTTTTGTACTATTACAGTAGCATTTCAAAATGTTTATCATATATTATAATTTGACAAAATATGCATTATTCCTTTAAAATTTTTGCTTTCCCGAATTTTGGTAGATTTATTTCCGAATCATATGACTTGGTAATAAAAAGGATATCTAAAGAAATAAATTTATATTTCGTTACTAGCCGCCCTCGGCGACCAGCTGGTTTGCCCGGTTAATTAATTTTTTTTCTGAATTTTATATTAATTATAGCATTACCCGTCGCAGTTTCAAACGCTATAACTCAGGAAAGATGAACAAAAAACTGAATATTTTATTGTGTTTGACAGGTAGCAAAATATCTAAAGACGTAAATTTTAAAATGCCTGCGATACACTTCTGTACGATGCATCACAGCTAACGAAACTTACAAACTCTTTTTCAAATAAATTTATTTCAATTCATCTGTCACTCGTAGGTAGAATGATTAACGCTGAATATGGTCGTGGAAACCGAACATGTTGGACGCCCGTGTGAACCAGTGGGTACAAAATGTGAGGCGTAAAAAAATTCATAGACAGCTAAAAGACCCTGGAGTAGAGAAGGTAGAAAATAAAATTTAAAAATTAGTTAGGTTTCCAGAACACTATTGCCTTTTTGTAATCCCAAGTTTCAGGCTGTTATTTCTAGTTTCTAATATCAAATTTGATGAGTTATCACTTGTTTAAATTCAGATTTGGCGGCAATACTGTACTCTTAAGCCTAACCATTTTTTTTTATAAAAATTACTTTTAATGCAATATACAAAAATTTGAAAGCGTATTCATTTCCCATAATTTTAAAATGGCAGGAAATAATGAAACTAAATACTTCAAGAAAGTACAAAAATAATTTCAGTGTACTCACACACAATAAAAACAAACAACCCTGAAAAAATATCTTTGCCACGCTTTATAAAAATATTACTTTGAAGCAGGTGCGATAAAATATTTCAGAAATGCAGTGAATAATAGAGTGAAAATTCTGCTTTGGATTGAATTTCCCAAGAAAACGATTTATACTATCACAACCGTAACAATTGCAAAAGAGTGTGAATAAGAAATTTGCTGAAATAATGAGATGGTTTGAATTTTATTTACAACAATAGAAATATTGTTAGAATTCACGATTTAATACATTTTGAAACATTATTTAAAATTGAACAAAATGTCGTGTGGAAATAAGATAGGTGTCATTGAAAAGGTAATTTTTTTATCTGTAATATGATGTAAAGATTGGTTTTTTGCAATTATAGAATCCAAAGTTATTCCGTAAAAACTTTAAAATTTAAAGTAATTTTGAAATAATTCAGATTTTAAATAGAATTTTGAAAAATCCTTTCTTAGTGAGCACCTACTTTCCAAGAAGAAACCGCCCGCCAAATTTCAAGTTTCTAGTCCCAGTGGTTTGGGAGATTTCGTGATGAGTGTGTGAGAGAGTCATGATATTTGCTTCTTATATATAAAGATTATTGTGGAAATAAGATATGTATTGTTATTATCGTCACTTTTTTTAACTGTTATAATAATTTAAAGGAGCCTTCCCGTTAACAAATTTAAGGGGAAAGTCAGTTTTTCAAATAATTAACAGTGATAACTAACTCAACCTCTAATGACGGAGACAGCTCGTTTCATTTAGTATAATCCTAAAAATTTCATTTATCTCCCTATTGAACCTTCAACCCACATCTTATATTTTCGTTTATAAAAAAATTGTAGGTCCAAATTTATCGCTGTTTTCATTAATGATCGCCGAAAAATTATATGTAAACTCTAATTCGAGGTCATGTCGTGCAATGTTTTTCTTTTTGCTTGTTTAAAGTTCTTTTTGGGTTGAAATATTTTAAACCGACAACATTATCGATATATTTAAGAAAATTAGCGGTCATACACGGAGAACAATCACCAATGATGATCAAAAAGTTTTTGAGTTCATCAGAAGATTCTACTGGTACTGTACAGCATATATCTAACCGGTCCCTTTCCAAATCACTCTCTCTCTCTCTATTGGTGGAAATTTCATTGATTCTTTAAATTTTAATCCCGAAGCGACTTCTTTCTCCTAGCCCCTTTAAAACCGAGAACTTTTGGGAGCAGACGACTTGAATTAGAATCTCCCAAGCTGCGCGATCATTTAAAACACCAACCCACCCCTTCCATAACCTTCCCTTAAGGCGTACTGAGAAGGGATGTGATTGGAAAGGATAATTGAACCCTCCTAACGTGCTTATCTCCGAATCGGTCTCAGAACATCGCCTCCCCACAAAAGACACCAACCGCCTCAGACCGGCCTTCGTCGCCGTCAAGAGGAAATTTTTAGACCGGCCGGGACCGCCTCGATCGGTCTGAGAGGTTTAAGGGATGTCAAAGTATCTTTCGCAGTGGTAAAACTATTTCACAATTTAATTTTAACCGATGCAAATTCTCAAGCCGAAAAGTATTTTCGAACTTTAATAATGCCTGAGAATATTGATGATGATATCTGCAGTTTCAAAACATTTTAAATTTGCTTCTTTTAAATATCCTTGTCAATTCATAACAACATCGATTATTATCATTTAAATTTTGTCCTCTAAATTAGTGGTGTGCAATCTATTTTCATTTTCGACCCCCTCACATCGTGTAAAATTTTTTCGCCACCCCCAAAGGGGTCGCGACCAAGTTTCTTGAAGAAACGCCTTATATTTTGTATTGTAAAAGTACTTTTTTTTAATTTAGCGACCCACAAAATTTTTCCCTTGATTCCTCTGGGGATCGCGGCCCACGGTTTGCGCATCATTGCTTTAAATGAGCTTCAATGACTAATATCTCAATAAGATAATTTACTCTAGCTAAGTATAACTGTTTTAATTTAGTATTGTAAGTCTATAATTAGCTTAACATATCAGTCTGACTGATAAAAATCTATGCGTATCTGGACAATACAATATATTTTTAAGCAACAGACTTCTTTTACACCAATTTTGATGCACCTTATTTGCTTCCCTACGTATCGCTTGTAAATCTATGGAAAAATGTCAGAGATGGTTTTAAAATCTAAAAAGTGTTGTTTTATTTCCAGCAAAGGTTCATAGCTGCAGTGTATATCAAGAATTCTACAGCTGTTGTGTCAGAAAGCATAGTTCCAGAAAAGAAAAGCAGAAGGATTAGATATCTTCTCTTGCAATTCTTAAAGATTTGAACTTGCTTGTGAATGAAATCCGGATCTTTGAAGTCTTGGAACAGTTAGTTTTCCTCTGTGATGTTTTTTTCTTCATTTACAGTCAGTCATTAAATATCCTGGCCGATCTCACCCAAAATAGGAAAAATTCTACGTCTACGAAGATAACACCTGACAATTTTCACCATCTTTTTTATTCTGAAATGAGAGTCCTTATATATTCGGACAGATTCATGTGATTAAGTTCAGGTTATAAAGATGAATCCCTATATTGCTACATTTTACGTGTTGTCATGATAAATGCGTAATGCAATTTTATAATTGGATACACCCCTACCTGCCATTTCAAGATCATTTCCCTCCCGAAGAAACCGTCCGACGAATATGCATACGCTTTCCTCATTATTTAAACGAAATATTATGAAAACATTTCTGACGTCTTCTGTCCTGGTTGTGGCTGTTGTTTGGAAGAATTCGACGATTTAATCACTAGATTCCATTGCAGAACTCACATTCAGAAAATGGTTCTTGCGTTTATCTACGGTTAGTAGACAAAGGAGAGACATTACTTCTGGTCTCTTTACTTTCTCGTTCTTCTAGATTATCTACAGATTCATCTACAATAAGATTACGGCACACGTTATAATTAGCATTGAAACGTTAAATGTCATGTCATTTTCAGTTACCTTTGTTAGAAAAGGGATAGCCTTCTCTTTCTATTATGAAAAGCAGAGTTAAGGATGTGTGTTATCTCATGAGCAGTTCTAAAATTCCGGCTAAAATCTTTTTATCCTTTTTTATTTTGTAATAAAAAGTAGTGCTACAAAGCAAGTCTTGTAAGAACTCAGCAATAAAACATACTATCAATCTCAAACGAAACAGTACCATCACAACCAGAGAGAGCGAATTTTCACATACATAGTTTTAAGGGTTTGCCGCCGACCCGCTTTACGTGACACAGCAATTTAGATCCAAGTGGTCCGAAACATCAAATTATCCAAAGTTTCCTTTGAAACTGAATATCCGATGAAAATAATTTGCGGAAAGTCTTTCCATTGCGTTCTTTGACAAAAAGGCGACAAGGTTTCTTCCAACCAAGATCAGCTAAAATTCTGTTAGCAATTAAAAGGAGTCCATTAAAAGGATCAGACATCATTTATTATAAAAACAGTAGGATTTGATCCAGCTAATTTTTAATAACTGTTGAAATAGAAAATCAAGATTGGTATAATCCTGATGTTTATTTATAAACAAGTATTCTTTAGCCAGTCGGTAGAAGCAGACGTCGTAGTTAAAATACGGAAGTGGATGGAAATCAGGAGACAAATATAATCTATACTGCAAAGCATTATATTTTTTATTAGTATTTATAAATAATAATCTTTTATAAATAAATGTTGTATACCTATTTAATCATTCCTTAAATCTACAAGTGTTTCTTTCATTAAACCCTGTGTTTAATTATATGAGTTTTTCAATTTTGCAGTATTAATTGAGTCGTGTAGCTGGAAGAAAAGGCTATCTCCAAAACAGTAGATTTTTATGAAAATTGGATTTTCTGTCACATCTAGCCAAAGTGAAGTTTAAAAAATGACTGCATGATATTTCGACAGTGTGATTAAGTATACAATTCATAGAAATGAGGCATTAAGAAGGGGGAGGAGGTGATTTAAAGTTTTGTTCTGGAGATGGTAAGTTTTGCAGCGATCTGAAATAGAAATAAATACGCCAATTTTTTTAGGAAACACAAGACATAAAACTTTTTGCACAATATTATTGAAAAAAGAGGTGTTTACTTTTACCATAAAAATAGATTCAATCATAAAAAAAATTCAGATTCTTTTAGCCACATTTCTACAAGGTCTCACTAAATATTGTTTGTGTCTTCCTGAGGATTTTCTTCCCACTCTTCCTGTCATTGAGCTTCTGATTGTAAAATGTTTCTGCAGAAAACCTATTTGTCAACACTCTCGCAATTCGGTCCAAAATGCTCGTCATTAATTTTGTACAATATAAAGATTTAGAGGGTTCACGATCAGGACAGGAGTCGCGACTCAAATCTTACTGGTCGTGATATTTCTCCTTTTCTTCACAACTGATTTCCTCTCACCTACCTCAGATCTATGAAAGGGTTCTCCTTGCGCCGATATTTTATTATTTTGTTTCCTTATAAAAAAACTCTTTGTCGGGAAGAATTTCAAATGCCATCTTCCAGGTTGTTTCGAAACTCTATCTACTCCGGGGGCCTGGGTGTTGCTTAGCGAACAACACTAAAGAATAATCTTCAGTGTGATGTTTTTTCTTCGACTTTCACACCCATCAGCCATACATATGAGGACCGTAAAAACTATGGAGTCCTTATTTTGCAGCCAGTGAAAAAAAGCTGATGAAATTTCATTGGATACCTTCGGGAATTTTTGTCCCATCAAGTGTAGAAGAATTCGTTTTGTTGGTCAAGGGATGTTTCGATGTGACGTGTACGATGGTGGAGTTATCTACTATAATTTATCAACCTGACAAGGATTTTTGGCTATGAAATGTTTATTCGGCAATCAAAGCGGAATATAATTTAGTCTTCCATCTTTTCTCTTCTAAGAGAAAAAAAAGCAGCAGCTCTCTTTTCATGTAGCGTGGATTCAATTATAAAAGTCTGTTTCTCTTCGTCAATCTTAGCTGCTTCTATTCTCTCATTCATTCTCAAGCCTTTAGATAGAACATCAACATTAGGCGAACCAAAACCAATATTGGCTCTGGTGTTGAATAGCATTTGAAGTACCAGAGAATAACTATGGGTGACTCGTCTTGTGTACCGAAGTTGTAAATAAGCTATATTCTTTTATGTTCAGTTAAGTGCTGTGTTAATTCTTGCTTGATTCTTCTTCCGACATAGTGAAATTAAATGCTTTTGAAAGTATTTATGAAAGAGATATCTTTTTTGGCACAAATGCCTCTGGTCTTTGTACTCCTCTCTTTTATGAAGGCACCACAGACATTTCCGTGGTCTTTATCCCCCTCACGTCTTACATTCGTCTGCCACATCCAATTTGATACATAATTAAATGAATTATTATGAATAGAACCTACAGGTAATGTTTTGTCACCTCTCATTTCTTCCTAGACGGATATCTTCTACGCTATCTTACCTGACAAAGAAGAATAACATTTATCTGCATCTTGTTCAAAAGTGTGAAAATTCAGAATTCATGGCAGCGTCCTCATTATAAATTTTAAGCCTCATTTTAGCAAGATTTTATGAAACTACCATTGCGCTGCCTGACGGATTTGGAGATTACCGGTTTACCGGCACCCATTAGTAGAGATTGTCAATTTTGCAGAACACTTTGATTTTCGGGCTCACTTTAAACATAGATAGGGTCAGGTTGTAATCATTTTCGGGTTGTCAGTTGCTAGAAGAGATCATATCGACTTAAACAATTGAAAAAAAAACACATTTGTTAAAAAAATCGGAAATGGACACTTTTGCAACTACACGACACCTTTGTGGCTATTGGTTATGTTATTGAAAATGTCGGTTGCAATCCCATTATTATGAAAAGTTTACAGCGCCGCTCGATGTCTAAATCTCTGCCAATAAGCTTGAGAGTATAAAGCGTCCCTATTAGCACAAGATGCTCTACAATATTCATGCGATATCTTTACGATGTAATACGGCATTCAGAATATCGTAGCAACATCGTGGTGATATCGCAGAATATCTTGTTCTAATAGGGGTTATTCGTGAGTTACTCCAGTTCATTTTCCATAATATCGTATATATTTATCTAAGATTATCTTAGTTAAAAATTCAGCAATCCAACACGAAACTGGGATGTACCTCATGACAGATTGTTTTTGTCTGCTTATCACAAAAGTGACATTTGAATCTTTCCACCACTCATTTATTTTGCATGCACAAAATATTGGAGAGAGAACTATTTCATAAAATTAAAATCAAACATTCTCTCGAAAAATACATTGTTGTTAGAATTTAAAATTAATTTCTGATTAAAATGGCAATATTAAATATGAGATACAATATTACAATGAGAGAATTAAAATTATTCATTTGTCACATTATTATTATGTTATATTATAGGAGGTATTACGTCAAGTACTCGTTTCTTGTGAAGACACTTTTTTTTTACTCATCAATATAGTCAGATAACAAATGTTTATAATTCTCATTTATAGATAACAAACATTAATTTGTGTCGCTTATTGGTATTTGATACAGCAATATTGCATGAGGATGTTATAAAAATAATTTCGTCTCATTTATTTACATTTTTGTGTGAATTTGTTACTTGGCGAAAGCTGCGTAGCATAAACGGTTTGGTTAAAAAGAGAAATAGTCTTTACTTCTTTATGAAACTTGATGGCAATAAAAAGAAATGCGCAAAAGTCAAAAGTCAGTCACACATGCGTTCAACATTTAAGAAAATGGACTGAAGGCAAAATATAATTTCTATTCATTTGCTATTCCATTGTAGTGGCGAGAACTGGCCAGTTATGTAGATTGCATTTTTGTTTATCCAAAATAAAAAGATGCAACTAGAACAAAACTAGTGTTGTGTATCTAGAAATAATTTTGGCAAGTAGACAATCAAGAAATCTCGAAAGGAAGATGTCCGAATACATTCTTGGTGTTCTTTTCTCAGAGACCTACCTACACAAACTGGCGTCCATGGCAATTCCTTAATTTGCAATCCCCCTTTTTTTCATATAATAAATAAAAATACAAACTATTTTTTTTCTGTAACCGTACGTAGGAGTATGTAAAGATAGGGATTTCAATAATAATAATATACAAAGCATTTTTGAACAGCTATGGTTTATATATTACAAAACAGCTACCTTCGGCGACCAGATGGTTCCCCAGTATATTGAAGGTATTAATTTAGTATTTGGAATCAACTTTAACAAAATTTTTCAATTTATGGAATTTTTGTTACACTAGAAGCATTAATTGCTACAAAGGACCTCGACATGAATTATGAAATATGAAAGAAAACATTACACAAAAAGGATTAGAATTTTAACTAAATTTTGATATATAAACAGAAGGGAAATGAATTTAATGTTTTACAGTTAATGACGTGAATAATTTGCTGTGACATTCAATTGTTGAAAGAACTTTGAGCTGAATATGCCTCTATGAAATTCTGAAATATAAAATTTAATGATTTTTTTCTTGTTCATGTATAATTCCAGTTAAAATTGCAACGATTACACAATATTTAGCTTATTAGAAAGCCCATGAAAAAACTGACTCTGCCAGCGATTACTCCATCTTAATTTATCACTTACTAGAAGAGTACCTGGCGTTGACATGTCTTTGTCAGTTCTGAATATCTTGTATGCCCGGAAACTGAATAATTATTTAAAAATAAAAATGTTTTTAGTGTTATTTTTTTTACAAAAATATTTTGCGATAGTTATTTGTTCATGGAAATATCCATAAATAAATAGTATGAAAATTTCTTTCATTTATTTGATATCATAGTATACAATATTACATATATTTCTTGCATTATTTGCCACTGTTGGAGGCATCTTATTATTTTAGTAACCCTGAAACATAAAACTTGCATGTTAATTGGTCCATTTGTTCAATTTATTTAAATCACTGACCTCCACCTAACGCAGAAGAGTGAAAGATTGGGCCCATTTCTCAATACTGTAGTATTTTTGTGTTGTTAGTGAGCAATTTTGGAGTCATTTTAAAAATAATATTTTCACAATCAACTAATAAAACATATTCCTGCAAAATTGCTCCAGCTGTTCAAAATAAGCATTATCCGTATCTTATCGGTAATTGTCATCCTAAAGGGTTGATTAAAAAAATTTAACTTCTCCATATTTTTAGTTTGACGTGTCGAAGCTTGCGAGCTAAGTTTCATATCGATCAACCCATTTTTTTGAAGTTTATTTAAGAGACATTGTCCCAACCTACCCTGATAAACTAGCTAAGGACTTACTTACTCCAATAGTGTTTCATGTCAGTGAAAAAGAAACATACGTACCAAAGTTTCATCAAACTCGCTCCAGCAGTATCGAGTTTCGTGTCAATCGGCCTGTGACATTGCTCCACCCAACTTGATTTATTGAATGAGAATTTCAACTAAAGTGATTTTATTTGACTTGTGAGTAACATATGTTTAATGTTTCATCAAATTGCCCAAGCCGTATCAAATTTCATGTGACTCGTACATTTACCACTTATATTTAAACTACATTGTCCTACCCTAAACTCATAGATGAAGTTAACGTTTTTTTCAGCACTAGAGGTATATATGTACCAAAATTAATCAAAATCTCCATAGCCACGTCCAACAGTAAGTCACTCTTTCCAAAGGTTTACATGTAAAGATTTTCACCAAAACAAATCTGCGAAGTTTTATTAGCGTTTATTTACCCCAACAATACTTATAATCAGCCTGAGAGGAACATATGTACCCTGGTTCAATAACAATTCCCCATAAGTATCAAATTTAATCTCAATCAGTCCATTGGTTAGGGGTATTTAAACGAATGATCAGCACTGTACCCTGCAAAGACCCTACCCTAAAGGAAGTGTGTTGGAGCTTATTTACCCATAGAGTATCTTTAATCAGACTCTGAGAAGCATATGTTCAAAATCTATTCAAAATCGCCAAAGCCATATCCAATAGTATGTTAATCGGCCCTACCATTACCCTTCTCTGAAGAAATAGATTATTTATTATTTACCAGACTCAACTTTAAGTTAGCCTAACAAGAATGTGTGTACCTACTGCCATCAAAATTGTCCCGTTATAACAAGTTATATGCAATCAATCCATCTATTAAATGTATTTAAATTACTTTGTTCCACACAATTCTGGCGGAATGGATTAGCGTTTATTTACCCCTACTATACTGTTATTTGTCTAATTAGAAGTACGTGCATCAAATTTCATAACAATCGCCCAAGCCACTCATATCGACAAGCTTGTCAATCGGCCTATTCCTTACATGTATTTTGGAGACATTGGCCCACATTGCCTTGAGAGACTGAGTTAGGGCTTATTTACCTGTAAAGTAATTCAAGTCAGCTAATGAAGAACCTGAGTAACAAGTTTAATCAAGATCTTCAAGCATATCAACCGGTCTAAATCTTACATGTATTTTGGAGCCCTTGGACCACCCTGCTTTGAGGAAATGAGTAAGGGCGTATTTACCTATATAGTAATTCTAGTCAGCTAATTTAGTTCTCATCTTTTCATAAATAGGAATGAAGATTTGAAAATTTGTAAAAGAAGTGTTACCACTTTTATTATTAAAGAAGTTTCTATATATAATTTAAAAATTTTTCAAAATCCGTATACTCTTCTTTGTTTTTTTGTTCCTTTTATATAAAGCTTGGAATTTTATTTCTGAGCTGGTAAATAAATTGAAAACTAGTGTTATTACCATTTCGTAGAATGTGATAAGAAAA
>BGPR01040742.1:0-13859 GCA_013235015.1 Araneus ventricosus | reverse complement strand
TTTACAGCAATACGTAACTGAACGAAGTAATAAAGTTAAATGGCAATAAGAGCATTTCGAGAATAAAAATTTGAAGAAAATGTTGAATTATATCCATATTTCTTTTGAAACTACACTCTCTTTTCTACTTTCCTCCCTTAATTATAAAAAAAAGAAACTTTACTTAGCACAGGTTAAAATTAATAAAACTTTAATCTTTTTTTCTGATTAATCACTTTTTGTGTTTTAATACTTAAATATAAATACTCTGTTTTTAATGTAATAGAATGGAAAAATTTGTTATTAAGCTGAATTCTATAACTGAGAGTACCTTTTGTTACTGTTTTGTATTGATATTCAAATAAATCATTTAACTGATTTTAGCTTTTTCTTAAAAGAAATTATAGTAATTAATCAGCTAGCTCTTTGTACACCAGATTCTAATTTAGTAACTGACCTTTAAATTCAAGCAAAATTATAAAAATTTTAATAGGCCTAAATATAAATCCTGTGCAGGTAATGTTACCCAACCCTATCCAAAGGAGAAAAAACAGAACTTTAATGGGAAAAAGTCAACATGCACAGTTGTGTTATGTCAGTTCAGAAATGTAGATTTTTTGTAATAGTTTTATTACCAAAGATATATATCGAACATAATAAAAAGAGTATTTTTTTCATCTAACTGGTTTTTGGAATGGAAGAAGATTTTTTTGCAGTAAACCAAAAGAAATCAGATTACAATATAACATTTATGACTTGTTGGGATGTAGGAAATATAAATGAAGCCT
The DNA here is from genome assembly GCA_013235015.1 of Araneus ventricosus. Taxonomy (NCBI): domain Eukaryota; kingdom Metazoa; phylum Arthropoda; class Arachnida; order Araneae; family Araneidae; genus Araneus; species Araneus ventricosus. The sequence goes on along the minus strand of BGPR01040742.1, from coordinate 13,092 downwards.
TCATTGAGAATAAATATCTATCTGTTGAAGCAATTAAAAACACTAACGTTGAATTGATACTATAGTCTTAAGACTGCTTAGTAAGCTTAAATAGCCTTGTGCTGCATCAAAGCAGGGTATTCATATGACTTAAAAAAACGGCTAAGGAACGTTAGTGACATGAAAAAAGTGTCATATGTGTAAGAAAAATATATAAGATTCCATTATTTTTGAGTAAATTTTTTTGTCCTGTGTTTGGTCTATTTGTTGTATCAGTATTTGATAATTTGATAATCAAATATTTATGTAGCGGAATCGAATCATAAGATTCGGACTTCGACTCTGACCACCATGCTGCCGAAAGATCTGCAGACTTGTTCTCATGTGTTTGTGAAGATTTTTCCATCAAAAAAGAATTTTGTTGTAGTGGTGAACGGTCAAGAGAAAGTCATCAGTGTGGACAGGTTGAAACCTGCTGTCCTACTGTCCGACACGACTAGTTCAAATCTTTCATATACGACTAAGTACGGTCGTAAAGTGCGTTTTCGTCTCTCACCTTAGGATGTGAGACTGGTGGGGGAATGTGTAGCGGAATCGAATCAAAACATTCGGACTTCGACTTTGACCACCATGCTGCCGATATTCGGCGTGCCTGACTCGTCGTAATTGTGAACCATCTTGTGGCAACTTGAGGATTTACCGCCAGCGGAGTATGTGAAGACGTTTAACGAGAACCCTTTCTCTCTTTCGCCTTTTCTTTTCAGGTTGTTTACACCCGGTCCCTCCGGTGACTGATGTTTTCTTCACCCGTGTTTTGGAATCCATGGGCTTACACTGACATCTTGAATCGTCATGACATACCGTTTTTAATATTGTTGCTTGTATTAAATAACTGGTTTTATTCATCCAGCAGCGCCTTCTGATGTATGCAACATACACCCCACATGCGCCACATTTATACTGTTGTAATTTTAGTGATATATTTTTTATATATATGCACTGAACTAAAAACAGCAATTTATTCTAAAGTGAAACTAAATTTAAAAGAAGCTCTGTTGACTGATAAATTGCATAAATAAATTTAAGATTACTATGAGTTTTTGTATCATGTATTTTCTGTTATTATATATTTAAATGTTCCTGAAGACTTTTTTGCTGTTAATTTAAAATAGCTTTGGTGGGAAATTCTAAAATTTTATGACTTGGATCACAAAATATTTTATTCAATATACTTTGGTCATAAAATAAAATTATAACATAAGAGAATTCATTATAATGTAATAAATGTGAAATCATATAGTTGTATAAATTTTTAAACTATTGATCTTACTTGGATAATAAAATTATTACAATATTTCTTTCAATTATACAACTTTTTCAAAATATACATAATATTCAGATTTCTGGATTATGATGATATGAATTAATCAATTATGCAGAATTAATTCATTGAAAATTACTTGTTTCTATATAAAAAAATGTTTTAAATTTAGATGGGCTTTTGAAAATCAAGAGAAGTTTCAAAAGTTTGGTTTTCAAGCTAGTTTCAGCTAGTTTTTGTTAGAAAAGTTCTCAAGCATACGTTCATAAATAAAAAAATTTTAAATTAAAATCTATTTCGAGGTTAACTTTCTTAATTGAAATTCTTAGAAAATCTCAAGGTTCCGTGGCCTTGCAAACATAATAAACTTTTGTCATTTGTGGAAACAAAGAAGAAATAAAATACTCTGCTCCATACTGTCTTATGCACTTAAACCCTTAAAATACTTTGAAAAGTCAGTTTCAACTCTCAAATTTTTTATTCATAAATAAGAAAACAAAATCTAATTGCAACATTCTAACTCTCAAGAATTCAATGATTTCTTATATATCCTACATCTTAAAATACCAAAAGACAGAAAATTAATTTACCAAAGGATTAAATTCTTCAGAAGATTTCTACTTCTTTAACTGAATTTACTTCTAAAGTAATTGATTAAATATAGTAAAGATATCATTAGAGAGATAAGGGTTCCTTGATTATTATTAAAGACAATGAATGCAAAAATGTCTGGAGTGAAATGGAAAAATCTCCTGTTCTTTCAATAAAGGTTTTTTTTATATCTTTTTAAAATTAACAAATTGTATTTAGTTACGACAAAATTTCAATTTCAAATACGACGCATAACATAAAGGCATTATTATGGATTAAGTTTTATCATATTTAATTTTAAAAAATCTGTCTTAAAATGTTTGCTGTCAGAGTTTTTCATTAGTAATTAAGTTATAACTAATAAGATTAAAGGAAGCTTACCTATTTTACTTAAAGTAGCGAAAAATCACTAACTATGCTATGGTAGAAATGGAGACATAATTTGTATGTATGTGAAAAATCAATATAGAAAAATGAAGTAGGGAAAGAAAAATAATGAGTGAAGACGATTGTGATTATAAAACTGTCCATTTAATGGAATTTTATGCATTTGACCTTTGGTAAGCTGAAATACTCCTTTCTCTCTGACCAACCTGATAATTCAGCTTCTCATGAAGAAAAAATTGTTTCTATAAATTTTTTGAAGCTTAATCCTAAACCCCCCCCCCCTTTTTTTTATCTTAATACCTGCAATAACACCTTTTCCCCAAAACATGCAGTTTTTTACAATATATTATGAAATATATTATTTGAATCATACATAAACGGATTAAAATTTATTTAGCAAGATTAAACATGTTTTAACAGAAATAATAAAAATATAAGAAAGGCGCACTTCGGCTCCTGTTTTTCGTGAAAACGTCGGTATAAAATCATAAAACACGAGTTTCGGAAGCAGTTCGGGTCAGCGCCGTAGGGGTACCTAAAGTTTAATACAGTATTTACACAGAGTAGTATAATTATTACAAAATAGATGAATTACATGTTACCACAGACCCTGGCTACATGCGATAAACTTGTGATTCATCTATTATATAATCGTTATACTACTCTGTGTAAATATTGTATTAAAGCGATTCATAATTAAATTACATATTAATAGGAAATACTTGTTTGATTATTTTATTCCGACGTTTCCACGAGAAACCCACGGCGCTGAACAAAACGGATCCTTTCTTAGGTTTTATTCAGAGTAGCTTTTGGTGGCGCTCTGTTGACAGTATATAGAACTATATTTCGTGCATGCGCAGTAAAACATTATTTACTACAAATGCTCATATTTCCCGTAATATTTACAGTTACATTACAGTCAAATTACAGTTATGTATTATCCAGTATTCTGTAAGTTGCGTACAATTCGAAAGAAAACTCTGCATGTTATAATCGAAAAAACATGCGGAGTTTGAAATTTTCAATTTAATACCGATGTTGACTTATATTCTGATAACTATTTTTATTGTCTCACTTTGGGTCCTAGTAATACTCCTCGAGCTCTTTAAAATGACAACAGAATCGACCTCCTAGCTAAACGCGTTTCCACGCGACACTTATTTATAACTTTACCTAAACCTAATTCATAACAATCATGCGCATGCGCCTAAACTGTTACGATGACGGCAAAGGCAAAACAAATACTATGCGACAAACTCTTACACATATAATCTATCCGTTGTGTGGGTCAACCATTCTTTTCGCATTAGTCTCGTAGTTATTAGCAATTCAAATCTGACGGTATTTTGTCACACAAGAAAGTTCGACAAAATATCTCTGTAACGAGCGGAAAGAAGTTTTCACGTCAAAAAGGCATTTATAATTTTAAAACTTTCATTACAAAAGTGACAGAAACATATTACAAAATACAACATTATTGTCCACAATTATTCTTATGCTTTCTCAAAACATCAAAACACTTCGAACAAATTAATACACTGCAGATATGTTCCAGATGAATGATTTTTCAAATTATAATTTCATGAGAAGAAACAGAAAGATTAGGTCTTCTAGAATATTCTTTGACTTAATTTAGTATTTTTTAAGGTTCAAAATTTTTAAAAAATTTGTTTGGATGAGTTAAATTTTTTTATCTGATTCTGTTTTGTATTTTTAAACAATTCTTAAATATCGCATAATATGATTTGAAACTTTTAAAAAATAATAATAATAAGCAATTAAATTAACTAAATGCATGTTTAACACAAGCAGATACTCAAATAAATATAAAAGTGTATAAATAAAAATAGGATAGCGTTATTTACAGGTACTGTACCTGCGAATATAACGTTATTTGCAGGTACTGTACCTACGAATGAAACGTTATTTGCAAGTACAGTAACTATGAATGATATGTTATTTGTATGTACTGTTCCCAGCGTGGGAAACTTCTTCTTGTGGATCTACTGAAGAAGCAATCCTTGACCTCCTCGATAAGATAAATTCAGCGGAAAACAGCAACCAAAATGCGCTGATGATCTCCTTGGACATCAAATTGGCATTTGACCACTTACAATATACCTGCATCGCAAACAACTTCGACAACCTGAAGTACCATAGCAACACCCTCGAAACTCTTATAGACATTCTTTCCAATAGGAAAGTGGCAATAAATTCCTCACAAGGCCCAGAAACATGGAAGCAGCAACAAGGATGTCCCCAAGGCTCATGCACAGAACCAATTTTCTGGAACCTGGTAGCCGACGAAATGCTCCGAAAAGACTGGTCCCAAGGGGTGCACCTGCGGGTATTTGCAGATGACTTCGTCTTTTTGGTCAACGCAGGGACAAAACAGGAAGTCAAAAACCTGGCCAATAAAGCAATACAAACCTTCAAGGCATGGACCGACAAGCACACACTTGAAATTTCACTGGACAAAACTAATTATCTCCGTATGATCAAGAATAGATTAGGACCAATATGATAATCAGGAATTAAATGGGGACAAAACAACATAAAAAGAGCCTCTGTAATAAAATATTTGGGAGTATTAATCGATGATAAGCTTAACTTCGCGACACACCTTTCAGCAATAAAGAACAAGTCCCTACTCCTTCACCAAGGGCTCAAGAATGTAGATGGAACAAGCTGAGGACTCATTCAAAGCATCAGAAGACAGCTGTATGTAACGGTGGTGGAAAGGGTCATTCTCTATGCCTCAGCAGCATGAGCCCACAACTGCGAGACAACAGAAACTCCTGTCTTCAATCCAAAGAAAGTTTCTGCTCAATATCACAGGGGCGTACAACACCACCCCAACGGCGACTCTCCTGGTCATAGAAGGCCTAATGCCTCTTCACATTAAAGCCAAAATGCAATGATCATTGGGGTAAGGGTAGGTCGCTTGAGTAGAAATTATGATTGCGAAGGTATTCACTTCGACCATGAAAGCTACGAGCAGCCATCACTACCATCAACAATACACCCTGCACTTTTTAGCCTGGAAGATAGAATTTCATATGGGAGATAAGGTCCGTCCAATAGAACGCCAATTGAAGTATACACAGATGGATCAAATATAAACGATCAAACGGGCAGTGCTTTCTGTGCCATTGCAGACTAACCCGTCACTAAAACCTGGAAGGCCAAGCTCAGCCTAGCCAATACTGTGTTCCAAGCAGAAATGCTAGCTCTCAAAGCGGCCATCGAGTGGGCCAACATTGCAAACGAAGATGTCAACATCTGGAGCGACTGCGAGTGTAGCCTCCGAGCTCTTAAATCCTTTCATGTGAAGATCACAATCATTCAAGAGGCACAAATGACCCTTTTAGAAAATGACAGAATCAGGTTCGGCTGGGTTAAAGCGCACATTGGCATAAAAGACAATGGAAAAGCTGATACCCTTGCGAAGGAGACAACCATGGATGGAATATCAGCCAGCCTGAACTAACTACTACAGCTGTCCCTCTCGCCGTTGGCAAGCTGATTGAGATAATGGTGAGAATGGCAGATCAGTTTACAGCATTATAAAAAATATCAAACAAACAGCTGCACAGGTACAGAGAATGCATCCAACTCGCCACTACCAATTCTCCAGCTACCTCAAGAGATTCGGTCTCTATTCTACAGAGTACTGCGGATGAGACGGAATAGGAAATCCCCCACACTATGCAACGAGATAACAACTTACTTTATCATGTCACCACAAGAAACCAAGCTCACAATTCATAGTTCATTGGTGGAAGAGCGCCCTATCCAGCAAACTCTCAAGACGAAATATAGATAATTTAATCACATTCCTAGCGACTAACGAAGATATAATTAAAAGTAAAAAAAATCCGTCACATACTCCAGCCTAGAAATAGATACTTCCAAAGATTCGCTTTCCGGAACCAGAAATTCGATGAATACCCAGTAGAGAAGTAGAGCATACGATCTTAAGAACAGCAAACATTCCACCATCAATTCTTCCGTAATTCAATCGAAAAATTCACCCTTCGCATCACTGCCAACTCTGAAATAACGATTCCAGCGATCCCTAAGTATAAATAAAAAGACAGAACAAAATCCAGTCCCACGATTGTAGGATAGTTGCGACAATAATCATCAATATAACCGGTTGTAATACATTATCAATTCTTCTTTATCGTCGCATCGAACAACACTAACAGCCCCGAATCATGGAGCTGTAACTGTATAAAACAATGAAACTAAAGGAAAAATTTAACCCTTTCACTGCACTCATATGATAACTCCTCATGAATATATTTTATATTGCACTCGGATTGTAACCCTTTCAATGTACTTTTCATTATATTCTTTTTTTGTTCATGTATAATTATGTCACCTTTTATGTTTTTTTTTATATCTCAGGATGTATTTTTTTTTGCTCTTGCTTTTCAATAAAGTTTCACACACACTCATCTAACCGACAGGGAGCCATTTAGGCTCCGAGTTCCGGGGTATGCTGTGGAGTTATGTATGTACTGCAGCAACGGATAAAACGTTATTTACGGTTATTTTCCATTCTGTTATTTTTCACACTTGTGAATTTTAGATGAGCGGACACTATTTAAATATTTTTAGGCCTTAATTATCAGTTAATCGGTAAATTCAATTAAACTTATTCCATACGGGTGGCAACCTGTTAGTGAATTTGAGAAAAAATCAGTACACTTTTTCTACTTTATAGTCTTTAATATGTAACGCACTTTGTTTGTAATAATGAATTATAAATGAATGGCAAAAAAGCAGAAAATAAATTAAATTAAAAAATTCTACTTTTTTAGTAAACTAAAAAAGTGTACTTTTAAACAAAAATGACGGGACGCTGTCTTTTTAAAACAGCCGCTGATGTTAAGGTCGTAGGACTACTTTACTCGTATGCCTTTTGTTTCTCGAAGTTTCTCAGATTCTCTTTGTTACCCGCGATACACTTTTGTTTCTGGAAGTTACTCGTGATACTCTTGTTTCTCGAAGTCATTCGTCATTCTCTTTTGCTTCTCTGAAATACTAATGTATGGATGATTGGCGAAATAAAATGAAACTAACGTTACAATGAAAACTGTTTTATTTCTTAATAAAATATATTACAATATCAATTATTTTGTTTTGAATTTTTCAATCGTGCCTGGATATGTTACAATTATGTGTAGGATCGGTAGATAATATGTAAAGTAACGTACAAAACTTAATAAATCGGGACTAATGTTTCTTGTAAAAGTTGAATCAATATATGAATTTCCCAGAATACTAGGATAATTTGTTGGCACCATGTTCAAATCAAAATGCGTCTTCATGGAATCGAACGCTTTATCATTCCTTTTGACATCTACATGAAAATCATCCATAATAATAATTGGAACACCTTTAACTATATGAAACTCTTCATCGATCTAAAATAAGACATTAGTTATGTCTTTAACATATGTAATTACCGAGATATAGAGGACATAACATACACGTTTTTTGTGGCTTTTTAGCGTGTGAATCAAATTCCTTCCTGAGACCCCAATGGAAGGAACGTAGTCCTACATTAAAAGCTTTTAATCTTTTTAATTTACAACATTTGCATTTATTAGAAGGAAATTAGTAAAAAAGTTATTTTACATTTGTCTCATAATAATTTGGGTTTCGAGAAAGAAGTAAAATTGAAGAAAATACTGAATTTCCCAGCCATAACTTTAAAAAAAATATTCCATAAGCAAATTCCCGCACAAGTTTCAAACCCTTCTGCCACAACATTATATTCTTCATTCGAACCCGCGTTCTGCTAAACGAGAAGCCAATGCTCTAACAACCAACCAAACGGACTTCATTTCAAAGCAGACGTGGATAGTTACTTTCATATTTTGAAGTGAAAACTTCTTTCCGCTCGTTACATTGACAGTCGGTCGAACTTTCTTGTGTGACAAAATACCGTCCGATTTGAATCGCAAATAACTACGAGACAAATAATGAGAAAAGAATGGTTAACCTTTTGCCTCTGCTCTTATCGCACCAGTGTAGGCGCGTGCGCGTGACTGCTATGAATTAGGTTTATGTAAGATTATAAAAAGTATAGCGTGGAAACGCGTTTAGGTAGGAGGTTGATTCTGTTTTAATTTTAAAGAGCTTTAAGGGTATTGCTAGGACCCAAAGTGAGACAATAAAAATATTTATCAGAATATATGTCAACATCGGTATTACATTGAATATTTCAAACTCCGCAAGTTTTTTTATTATAACACGCAGAGTTTTCTTTCCAATTGTACGAAACTTACAGGAATACTTAACAATACGTAAAAGAAACACTTTATTAATATTTAAATTAACAAATTTGATTACGGGAAATATGAGTATTTGTATTAAATTATGATTTACGACGCATGCGCGAAATGTAGTTCTATATACTGTCAACAGATGGCGCCATCAAAAGCTACTCTAAATAAAACATAAGACAGTTCGCGTCCACGCCATAAATTTTTCGTGAAAACATCGGGATAATATCATAAAATATGTATTTCTTATTAATATGTAATTTAATTATCAATCTCTTTAATACGATAGCTACGCAGAGTATTATAATGGTTACAGAATAGATAAATCAAAAGGTTATCGCATGTAGCAAGGGTCTGTGACAGCTTCTGATTTATCGATTCTGTAACAATTGGGATTTTATCCCAACGTTTTCACGAAAAATTTACGGCGCGGACCCAAAATGCGCGTTTCTTATGTTCTTAGCTCTGTTATTCGTTAAAGTTTTATATGTTTAATAAAGAAATGTTTTTAATTTAATAAAGAAATTTTTTTATTTCCTTTAAAGATTAAAAAAATTTTACATTTGTGTAAAGAAGATTTATACTATTGATTTTGCATCTCCGATAACTGGAAGGAGTTTTAAGATTCTTTGACGATGAATAACACATGTTTTAGGATATACAGCTATTCATAACTAGAAATTTGATTTTTGATTAAATATATGAGGTGCAATTTCATCAACAAACGCTTCAAAAATATCTTGCTTAACGAAAACTATATCAGAATCATGGGAAACCAGATAAAAGAAACCAAAAGCATCTCGGGAGTTTCAACTGAAATATTAAAAACATCTCGAAAAATAACATTAAATTTCATACTCTCAAGTATAAAAAAGAAGCTACTCACATAAAAAAAGAATGGTAGAAAATAGGAAAATAAAATTTCAACTTACAGTATGATTTTGAATTCCCTAATATACCTGCAAATAACGTTTTATACGTACGTACATTGCCTGCAACAATGTTTTCATCTGTAGTTATAAAGTACCCCCCCCAGCTTCATCCGCAGGAACAAGTCCCATATAGCACTTTTCTCTTTACAAAGTTGCAGCAGTCCGGGCTCGCAAGTCTGCAGTAAGTTTGACGCGACAAGACCGCAAGTTCATAAATAAGTGAAACCAGTTATCGCAAACTCTTTGATGTCACCCATTCGACAAACTTGCTGTAAACACTTGGCTTCAAATTCCTTGCAAAACCAGTAGCATAAAGACAATGCATATAATGGAACTGATAGTCATAGAGAGAGAGAGCGCAAGATTTTCAAGTATAACTATGCTTTTTATTAGGTGGAATAAATTATGAAATGAGGGTTCAAAAGTAATTACTTTAAAAAATATGGAATACAAAGTGTTATTATTTTCAACAATCATTGACTGCTTTTTTTATTTTAATTTTGTTTGTTTATGAACGTTAAAATTTCAACATTAAGAAATGCTAAGATATGCAGTTTTCGAACCGCGAGTTCTATAATTAATAAAAGTTGATGAGAATTTTCAAAAGTAATATTTTTTTAAAAAACAACATTAGTTTTTTTTCAAATTATCATTGATTTATTGAATTAAGAAGAAGGTCAATTAGGATATGTTATTAAAATCGGATGATTTCAAAACGTAGACAAAGAATCAAAACCAGATATATACAACTGCATCCAGGCCGGTGTGTAAGAGTGCCGTAACAACTTCATAGCAAACTTGTTTTGAGTAAGTGGAGGGTCGATTAGACAATGTAACTTTCCAGAGTTTCCCTCGGCAAAACTTGTCGTTAAGTTTGGTCGCGACGAGATAATATTCTGAAAAAAAAATCACACTTGTTGCAAATGTGCATGCTATCTTGGGGTTCCTGCAAATAATTACATCCATAGAAATAAGAAGGTATATAAATATTGGATCTACAATATCTTATGAACCAAAAACTTAGGGCTTTTAAAGAAATTATCAAAATGCATCTAAGAAAAGGAACCCAAACTGATAACCGAATTGTAAGCATCTAAAAAGAGCTGGGAGAAAGAAAAAGAAAAGACTATGATATTTGAACTCAGCAGTCAAGTGACAATAAAGTTGACCGTATGAATTGCTGTCAGCATAGACAATACAGTTAAACAGTCTGGAATATGATCTAAAATGTATTGAAAAGTAGCAGGTCTTTTTTTTTGAAAGGGCCAAAAGAATAGCCAGCAATTACGTAATTGATTAATTTAACCGTTGTATCTGGCAACAGCGAAAATTCTTCCTCTTACGAAATTGCGGATAGAGTCGCTGTTATTCAAAATGGTGCCTTCCACCATGCAGCAGAAAGCGTACTACGTTTCAGAATTCGCCAAAACATCTTCGGTTAGCGTCGTGGAACGACATTTTCACACGAAATTTGGCAAAGAACCGCCGCATCGTCACAAAATCATTAGGTGGGTGAATCAGTTCGAGGCTGCTTACGGAAGAAGAAAGGCCCAGGACGAAGACCTGCCAACACCGAAGTGGTTGCAATAATTTATGAATCGTTTTCAGACAGCTCGACGGAGCTCCACCACTTTGGCCTAACAACGTACGTGAGTACCCGAACGATCATCTACCCCATCGGTGGATTGGCCGTGCAGGGGAAAATGATTTGGCATTGCTTTTTTGGCCGGCGAGATCCTCAGATCTAATTATTTGCGATATTTTTTTCTGGGGTCTTGTCAAAGACAAAGTGTTTGTGCCTTCACTTCCTCAGGACTTACAGGAACTGAAGCAGAGCATAACTAACGTGTTGAACGCATTAACAAGGTGTGGGTGACAGGTTCCTATCACGAGTGTGGTAGGAACTTCACTACCGTGTAGACATTTGCCAAGTCACCGGAGGAGCACACATAGAACATCTCTAGAAACTTTTATAACTGTAGTTTCAAAGTAAATTGGAATCATCTAAATAAATTAATTACAATGTTCAAATGAATGTTTTATTTTTGGCCTATTTAATACGAAACACCCTGTATATATGCATGGTGTTTACTCAAATCGTCGCGCAATATCTAATTTCTAAATCATTGGATATGCCCATATCCTTTCAAATGGAAAAATGCTTCAAATGATGTAAAGAATTAAATTATATGTCGGAGTGAATAAATGTATTGCTAAAAAAATTCCAGGGTCTAAATTTTTATAGAGCCCTGTGGTTCTATTAGTCATAGTTAGAAAAATATTCTTAGCACAATAAAATTTTGAACAAAAAAAACTCCACTCTTCTGTGACCAAAATTGACCGAGTTATGAGGCTTTGGATTTCGTTATGTTAGGCCAATCATCAGCCTCCCCGAGGAAATGCCATGCGTTGTGTGGCCCATATAATTCGAGTTAGCCAATGAAACGGTCTAAAATAAAGCTGCATTACTCGGTCAGTTTAAGTGGCAGAAGAGTGGAACATTTTTGGTTAAATTGTTAATGTTCCGAAAATATTTTACTTAACATAACTCATAGGACTTGGTAGACGTCGTAATTTTTTCAGAATTACATTCAAAGCCTCAAACGACATAAAATATCATTCCTTTCGGCAGTTAGAGTATTTTTCCAATTGGAAGTATATTCCTATCTGACACTTTAGAATTTTGCAATTGAAACACAATAAGAGTGAACTGTATTGCCCTATACACATATTCAAAATTATTTGTTCACCTTTTTGATGTTTTGGGGATACATTTTTTTAGCATTTGCAAAGTAAACACCTGTAAAGAAGGAAGTACCCAGAAAATTCCCACAGATGAATCTTCCTGGATCTTTTATCTCTATGCCTTTTGTTGTTTTTAAGCATTTGCCCTTGTTTTTGACATTTTAAATTTTCACACATAAATTGTCAGTATTACATACCAATTTGTAACACCTTTAGATGATGTTTCTTGCACTGTAAATCTGTATTTAAATTGAAAGTTCTTTCATTTCATACTGCTCTGTCTGTTACTCTAAGACATGTGTAAGAAAAACGTGCTATGCCATACAGCCATGGTGTAGTCCCTCGTAGCTTTCTACATACTGTCAGATTGAAATGTCACAAACAATAGCAAACATTAATTACGATAAATAAATACCTTAGAAGAAAATATGTAAAATATCTTTTTAATAACGGACTAGTAAAAATTTGAACCATTTTATATACATTTATAAACTTTTGCATTAAAGTGCTAAAATTCTTCATTACATCCATTATATAATATAACTGCTTTAAACACTGAATACATTTAAAGTAAGTAAGAAATAGTTTTAAGACATCATCTCAAAAAGAAAGCACAACACATAAATAAACGAACACTAATTTTTCTGTGCACAGAGTATTATCAATTTCCTACTAATTTCATGATATTGCCAAAACTGTTATAAAGGTAGAAAATTATATTTCTTGGTGAAAAGTATAGTATTCACAGTTGAAATGCACCGATTAAGTACCAAGTATTTATTGTATGAACTTTAAAAACATTACTTACAGAATAATGAACATGAAAGACCCCATC